>JANBQA010000347.1:0-16825 GCA_027576955.1 Dimargaris xerosporica
TCAATGGAAAACAGGGCAAGATGGTCATTATCTCGTCATCCTCGGGTGAAGTACGGCCATCGTGTTTCGTTGGCCACTTTTTCTTGTAGGGCCATGGGTGGCAGGGATGGATAGGCTGTATTCCCTTGAATGGAGATGCAATGGGTTGGCTGCTGACCGACAGCACCAGGGCAAATACAACTGCTATAATTGCGTGACGAACCATGGCAGGTAGTGATGTCGCAGATAGGCGAAAAAAATTTACTCTTGGATGTGAGAGAGACGGAACGGCAAAAGTTGCTCAAGGAGGCTTGGAAGAATTATACTACAGCTACGGTGGGCTGCGTTGGCGGGTAATATTACGTGATAATGGAAGTTGGCTCAAGAGCTGTGGTTGCTGGCGGCTGGAGAAGAATGAGCGAGGTCAAACCTTTATAACCTTTGAAGAGAATGCAGGTGCCAGAGAGTACTTGGGTGAGACTAATGCAAAAAATGTGCACTCTCGCTCTGTCTGGGTCAACTTGACCTCGTTCTTTCTAAATTCTGCCGCCCGACCTATGGTCAACTAACAGCAGCTGCTAACGATCGCCCGATGATGAGCAGGCTGTATAGCAAAGGCGCAACATATTAGGTGGGGTGGATCGGTGTAGCTAGAGAAGGCTCAATCGGGTACAATGAGCTAAATTACATATTGATTCAACGGCTCATACGACTAATCGGTGCCCCATGTCGCTTTTGCTGATTGTTGCCGCACTGCAAAAACAATCCCAAGCATTAATGCCGTAAAGCGATAAAGTGCAACCAATGGTCGCTTTGGTGCCCAGGCCAAGGGCACCCATCACCACATAACGACGCTGCGCAGGTAAATAGGCAAAGCCATTGGCTCGGCTGGGGTTGGTACCTTTGCCGGTTACGGCGTGGCCAACGAAATGCCAAACGGCTCCTTGCGCTCAAGTTTCGATATGCTGTAACCGAAATATACTTAGTGATCGGAGATTGCCCACCGATGGTCGAATGGGAGCGGTGGGCCAAATAGCAGCGAATATACCGCTGATCAGCTTATCCCGTGTCTCTTGGAGCCAATCTACCGACAAGGATTCTTCTATGTATTCAGCCGTCCGGGTGGTTTGTCCCAATTCAAGCACATCGAGTTGAAATACTAATAGAGGGTGAACATCATACGCCGTCGAGCCCCCAGTCCTAGCATAGGGCCAGAGGGTCGATTTACCACCTGCGATGAGTATCAATAATCCGCTATTCCTAGAGAAGCCGATATGGACTAATTTTTTGTAATGACCAGGCCCATGTATAGATTTATTAGTATTTGATAGGAGCGCGTATTGGCGTGGTTGCTTGGCTAGGTATGTATCTCCATTCAATACCGGTATGAGCTGGCCAGCCATCTTGGGCTTGTTCGCTAAGGAAGTTGGCATTACTCGAGCCTTTGACGCAGCACACAGCAGGTCCCGCTGCTTAGTGCTAGAATCAAAGGCCTCTAATATCTTGTAATAAAGTTATGGGTTCTTTGGCATCGATGGCGATGCGCACAGGTCGCATAATACGGGCAATTCATTGATATGTTTCTGCGTGTCGCCCTTGAAGCCCGTGGGAATGGATGGGTGCATAGGTGCAAAGTCGATACACGGCTTCAGATGCAGTTTAGGAACACCGATAAAGAAGGGTTTGCTAACGCCCATAGTTACCAGGCCTAGGAGCCCAACTAGTGCAACAATAGATGTCATACTGTGCATAGTCGAATAAAGGTGCAACGAGGGTGGGGGAAGGGAAGTACAGCACGTAAAAAGAACACCAACCGCGCACAATATACTAGTAAGGTGAAAATTAACCAGTAGGGGGGGGAAGGTAGATAATAACTACTCGTAATGGCTGGCCAGGTGATGTCTGTTAACAGCGTCATAAAGATTTGAGGTAGTCTTGGTGGCATGAGGAACGGTGCTTTATAAGTCTATTGCAAAGAGGCATTTTTGGCCCAAGGCATCAAACCAACAAACCGACCATAGTAGTGTACCATCATCGTCTATACACAGGTGTCGTCCAATACCCTACTCATTTTTTTAAAAAAATCGACAGCAATGATTTGCAGCCAGTCAACGTAGCATTGCCCAGAGTAATAGCCATAACATCTCGACCGGGGCCAGCCGGAGAGATACGTTGGTAGCCTGGTTCGAAATGCATGGATTATTTTTTCCAGTGGTGCTAGTCAGGGATGGCGTTGTTAACAGGGTCAGCTCTAAGCAATGATCGTCGGTCACCCCAACGTGATGATCACATATTTATTACCAGCTATAGCTGCCACAATATTGCACCGAATGAGGATGGGGAGGGCAGAGAGATACCAGCGATTTCTTATACTCTCATCTGGCTTTGTGCTATGGTGCAGAGTAAGCCAGCTATGATTTTGCGTCAGGTGCCCTGTTGACCCACTCTACACCAAAGCAAGTGCCCAAGCAATGAACTATTTGAGCACATCAGGCATTCACATCTTTGGCCACTGGAAGGATGCCGTGACCGTGTCCATTGCTATGGATGCGTACCAGGGCGAGTAAATACCCGCAGCACGCGGTCTAAAATAAAAGCGGTTAGCCCCCAGATGGGCTGGATAACCTCCTCGGGCGTCTTAAACTCGGGTATTTTCAACGAAGTTTGCCGAAATTTGGCCAGCGAGTGGTTGCTGGGGTCAGCTAGATGGGCCAGTGAGAGGGTAAACAGCGATGTTAATTCGGCACCGTTGGTCTTGAGCTGATGGGGCGCGAACGATTGACCGTGGTCCAGGACACCCACAAAGGGGTAGACTTTGATACTCCCATCTTTGTTTGGCACGGGCGGCATCGCTCCAATAATTTCTATGCGAGAGCGTTCAACACCAATTTCTTCCTGCGTTTCGCGAAAGCATGTGGCAAGCAAGTCAGGATCAGAACGATCGCGCTTGCCGCCTGGGAAGCTATAGTTGGGGTAAATTGGCAGGCAACAGACAGGAGGGTGAGCAACGGCTAATAGCAGCCTTGATCGCATGGCGTGGTACATGTCCGATGCCCTCCATTTGAAGTAGCGTTACGTTGTGATGCCTTTTTACCAGCTCTACCTACCTGACTTCGCCTTGGTGCGCGCGCAACCCCATACTGCGAACGGTGAACAGCACCGACGCTGCACCATCAATGCTGCACAGAGGTACTAGCACCGCTGCTTCTTGGAGCGGCTCTGAACGGTACTTGAACCGCACGCGTGCACCTGGCGATGCATTGAATTGAGCCAGCTGATTCCGTAGCGTGTCCACGGTGGATTGTTGGCTCAAGTCCAGCGCAGTCAGGGCGTTGGTGTCATGCTTGGATATGGCGGTATACCACTGACGAGGTTGTAATGGTCGCATGCTCCACTGGGCACAGCCAAGCAGCTGACGGTGTGTCCAGGCCATTATATAAATACATCAAGTGTGTGTGTGTATGTAAAATAATAAATAAACAAGTCTAGGAATACAAAGATGCAAAGTAGTCAACACCGCCCCGGACCTCTCTGTTGGCAATGCAAGCAAATCCCGTTGCTCATCAGTACAGCAGCGCAACCTTAATACTACCCTTCGGCACGGCACATAACACTGTGGTCGCCGTTTGCAATGTGGCAATCTGGAGGGACACGCCCTATCCGAAGACAAAGGAACCA
Organism: Dimargaris xerosporica; assembly: GCA_027576955.1. NCBI lineage: Eukaryota > Fungi > Kickxellomycota > Dimargaritomycetes > Dimargaritales > Dimargaritaceae > Dimargaris > Dimargaris xerosporica. The sequence continues at coordinate 3,658 of JANBQA010000347.1, forward strand.
ACAATCTAGTGGGGCATATATACACCCACTGTTATCTGCTATGCTTTCCTCGCCGCGTCTTTCCTATTCAGCGCTTAAGTGTACGCTAGCCATGGGAGCGGCAGCATCGCATTGCTTGCTAGAGGAAGATTTTTATATGTACGTGCTGTGCTAAATCAGTGGGTGTGGGGAAACAGTTCACTCTGGTCTAAAAAAGGCGCAGGAGGGGGTTGTACCTAGTGGCTAGGCGACCCGCCCGCTCCCCGCGCACTTCATCACTATCACATCTTGGCCGCTTTCGCGCACACTCACAGACATGGATACCAACCACAGACGGAACACGCGGTCAAAGCAAAAAGAACAAAGGGAGAAAAATGCTTATTTCAGACCCAGAACGTGCTGGATTTCGTCGTAGAGGACCAGGACCAGGGCACCACCGGTACCACGGATGATGTTGGAGAAACCACCGTGGAAGAAGGCCTTGGCGCCTTCGGCCTTGAGCAGCTTGCCGAAGCAGTCCAGGGACGAAGTGTACAGGATCTCGCCACGGCCAGACTGCATCATCATGCGACGACGGACAGTGTCCAAGGGGTAGGAGATCATACCGGCAATGACGGTGACCACCTGGGCCATCATCCACGCCTGCCAGATGGCGGGCTTCTTCTCACCAAAGATGACGCTCTTGGCGGTGTCGAAACCACCAAAGTAGGCGGCACGGTAGACGATGATACCGGCAACGGACACACCAAAACCTTGGTACAGACCCTTCATGCCGTCGCTCTTGTAGATGGAGCTGATGCAGTGGCCCAGACCGTTGAACTGGCGGTTACCCTTGGTGCCGATGTCGACGGCCATACGGGTACGGGCAAAGTCCAGAGGGTAGACAAACAGCAGGGAAGTGGCACCGGCGGCACCACCCGAGGCCAAGTTACCGGCAAAGAACTTCCAGAAGTCGGTCTTGGCGTCGTAGCGCTGGAAGAGGGCCTTGTACTTGTCCTTGAAGGCAAAGTTGAGGGCCTGGGTGGGGAAGTAACGGATCACGTTGGACATGTTACCGCGCCACAGCGAGGTGAAGCCCTGCTCAGAGGGGATACGGCGGAAGGCGTCCATGATACCCTTGTAGCGCTTGTCAGCGGTGATCTGGGTGGACGAGGCCTGGACCTGCAGCAGCAGCTTGACACGCTCGATCGGGGCGACGACGGTCTTGGAGATACCGGCAGAGACACCACCGGCAGCCAGATCCTTGCCAAAGGAGGTGGCCATCTCCAAAGTGGACTTTTGCTTGGGTTGGGCAGACATGGTGCGGATTACTGTTATGCAAAAAAAGGATAGCACGACTTGAAAGTATCCGTCAGCAGCGTAATAAGAGTGAACCGTTTCCAGCACAAGTAACGTTTGGCACGAAACAAACGCAACACACACACAGACAAGCACGGGCGTATATGAGCAAAAAATGAAGAGGTTAGGCGCGAGGCGGGCCGGCTGTTAGAAAGTGTCTTATATGCGGTGTACCCAACGGATCTGTTGGGGGCGCGGCGGGGCCAAAGCATTGGGGCCATGCGGCCGAAAAAACAACGACGGTGGGGAGCGCGCATTTGGTTGGGGCGACAGGTCCACTTAAAAATTTTTTCGCTTTGCCTTTTTTTTCAATCGTAATGACCAGTGGCATGGAGACCATCCGCGCATGGCACGGGCAACAGCCAAGCGTTGGGCTGGGGCGCTGATTCGGCCTGATCGGCCACTATGCGCTGCCCACCACTCTGGCGCGAGTACCGTGATCCCGTTTTGTCCCGCGCTTTGTCATGGCTTCTTGTGCCACACAGTTCGCCGCCTCCACTGTGGTGACCACGAGCAGAGTAGCCATGGGCGTGCACCCTTGGTTCGTGTTTTTTTTCTAGTATGTGGGTTGGCTCGGCCAGTGCTCCCACTCCCCAATCTGCCCGCTGCAACACTTCAGCAGCCAGTGGGGTAATACCACTTGCTATCTGCTGGCCAGCGCCAATCGGTTAGCCCACCTCGCGGACTGCTATCTAACCCCATTGAGGAGATTAGAAAGGCAGTGTGAAGAGCAAAACGGGCCGACTTTTCATGGCCCAGGCGTGACACCCAAAGCAGTAGGAAGCAGGGCGCTCTACGCACCAATAACAGCCGCGGTGATGCTTGGCTGCAATCTACTCGCGCAGCCTGGTCAACGCAGAGGTAAAGTGGCGTTGGGACCTTCCCGGTGCCCTCTTATTGAATAGGGGTGGGTGCCAAGTTTCGTTGGGCCTAATCGTTGGTTTCTCTGGTCCACTGTTCGGCAATTCCATGCATGGTCACTGGGGGCGAGGGTCGGGATAGAATGGCCCCTGGAATCCTGCGCACTTTGCCGCGGCCAGCGTGCTATACTCGCTTCTTTCTAAACGCCAGTGCATCAATAGGGTCAAGGAAGTGCGTGTAACGGGTGTTGGATAAGCGTTAGTTAGTTACCAGCACAAAGGCCCGAGAGAACAATGGGCCTTGTTGTGGCCCTGTCTTGTGGAGCTGAGCCATTTGACCAAGCAAGCAAACGCGCAAACACAAAGGGCGCGAGACAGGGCAAGCTGGCCAAATGAGCGCGTACAAGTGGGTGGGTGGTGGGATAGAGCACACAGCGAGCTTTGACGGTCGCTCATCCACTTTCGCTTATGGCGGAGCACGGGTGCACGCAGCGACCTTGAAGTGCGCTGCGCGCTGCCAGGCTGCACCAGCTCTCTTCTTATTGTCCGCTTGCTCTCCAATACCCTTTGCTGTTGGTGCTGTCCTGACGCTGGCATTGAGGTCAGACTTGGTTGGTGTGGGGGTTCCCAAAGAGCGTGTGCTCCGTTGGTCGCTTTGCTGGCAGTCCTGTTGCTTTCCAGAGTGCATCCACCATGACTGACGTAAGTACTCCCATCCTGGAATGTCAAAAGGAATCAAGGCTTGTAGCCAAGTGCGCTTCATCCGTAGCACCCAGCTGACATTGGATAGCGCATAAATCTGTGGCAATGCCGAATGCGCACGCTCCTTGCCACGGTCCATGTCGCTGTGCTGGTAATAGTTTCGAAAGCTCATGCGCATGGCGTCGGAGCACACGGCGCAAGTAGAAACTGAATATGCCCGCAAGCAGCGCCGCAATCCGCCACCTGTGTCTATCAACCCTCGGCAAATGTTGCAGAGCTCCTCGCAGCCTTCTTTGTCCCTTAAAGACCTGCAGCAGCGCACTGCCAAAGTCATTCAAGAAACTCGGCGTGAGCTACGGCAAAAGCCATCAGTAACCCGTACTCCGTCCGCTACCACGCGCGCTCCCAATGCTTCGGATAACTCGCAGCGTGTGCCAGCGAAAAGTTCTGCCACAACCGCATCCCCTGCACCACGCTCTTTCGGGAAAGCCCCGACTAAACGCACAGCAACGGCGGTTCGACCTCGCCAGTCTCTGAACACTACACGTTCACCAATTGATTCCAATCGGCAACCAAACACTACCACACCTCCGGCAAAAGACCGAGTTGCACGGGCTCGCATGTCTTACAGTGACCTCCTAAAACAGGCCCCTGATCGCTTGGACGTTCGTAGGCCAGCTACAATGCGGGCATCCTCACAACTCGCAACTGACAACCACACCAAGCCACTGGCTAAAACCACCAACCCTGCCCTCGCCGCCTCTGCCAAACCTCAGCGAACAGCGGCTGCATTGACCAGCGCTCGAAAAACAAAACCCGCACACTCATTAGTGCGTAAGCCCGTAATCCCTCGCCGGGCTGCTCCTGAACCAGCACTTGACCTAGTGCCACTAAAACGTGCCGAGCGTGACCGACGCACCATCGAGGAAGTGCAACTGGCATCACGTCGCAAACGCCAAGCCACAGCCTCAGCAACCCACGAAGCCTCGTCTGCCAGCTCTGCAGCTCGTTCGGCACGACAGCCACCGAAACGCCCTCGCGCTCGTTCACCTTCTCCGATTGTCGAATCCCGACAGCCCCGACCCAGGTATGCCGGAAAAAAGGTTCCATCGGCAACGCTGTCAGAGCATCCAAGCCGAGTACCCCAGAAACGTCCACCAACCACAGCCAATGGGGCACCTGGTAAACGTCCTGCCCCACTTACTTCTACCACCCCAAAATCAAAGGCCTCAAACGCACGACCACGTGTGCACGCAAATGGTCCATCAGCCTCGCCATCACGGCGGCCTTCAGGCTATCAATACGGCGGAAAGCGGCCGCCCACTGGGTCAGCGCAGACGATCCGTCCAGTGAGGCGCGTTGCTCCACCACCCCGGCCCAATTACCCGGGTCGTCGGTCGCTGGATGATGTGCGGTCCGGGTACGCTGACGACGACGAGTACGACAGCGATTTGGACGACTTTATCGTTGATGATGACGAGGACAGCGATGGACAAGGGTATGGTAGTGGTCGGAAACGGTCCTCTGCATACGCTGACGACAATGACAGTGACGATGAGCAGCATCAGGTGTCGAGTGTCCTCAAGGACTTGTTTGGGTATGATCGTAGTAAATACGCCAATGGCGCTGATGATGACGACGATGATATGGAGACGTCGGCGCATACGCTTCGTCTAGAAGAAGCGCGGTCTGCTCGGATTGCCAGGCAGGAGGACGAGCGCGAAGAAGAGTTGGAGCGTCAGGCAGAGGAGCAGCGACGAAGACGGCGCATGCAAAAACGGCGTGGTTAATATTGCTTTGTTTGGTATTTTTGATTAGTGCACTACAAGCTGACGTTTGTACCGAGCAGCAGTTGGTGGTTCCTGCTATGCATTACAGCTGCTACGCCATCCACTGGGGGGGGGGGATAGCTCAATACTGTTTGAGTAGGACCATGGCCAGTGAACAAAAGTGCTTTATTGGCTGGATTCTCTGCCCAGTCGCTCTTTTGTTCATTACGCTATCGCAGCTTCATACGGACTTGCCTTTGCTTATTCCCTTATGCATCTTTTTTTGCTGCTACCTCGCTTTGGCTTAACGTATGATATCGCAGAAAAAATTGTGAGGGTAGTCTTTGTTTTGATTGGACCACGGGGCGAGTGCTGCACGGTTAGTTTTAAACCAGCAGCTCGCCAGAGCATCAAAGCGCCCAATGTGATGCTACAGGGGAAGTTTTGTAACGGTGTTGATAGAGAAAAGAGGATATACAAAGAAATTGCCATGCATGGCTTGTGACGCTGATGTAAGAAACTTAAAAAATACAATAAAGCATGGTAAATTTTCCGACACCGTGCCCCATGATGACCATGGTAACTCTACGGACCAGTAACAGGCGACTCGTTGGCGTAGAGGAGCAGGGCCGGAGGTTTTGAGGCCACTTGGGCTGTTGAAACTGGTCGGCTCCACTCTGCTCGCCGGTGCCATTTCTAGCCCTTCTTCGAAACGTCAAGCCACCTTTATTTGCCTCTATTTGTTTGCATGTGAGAGCGTGCTCATCCGTCCTCTTCGCATTGCTATTCCGCTGTTCTTGTCTCCTATAAGCCGGGCGCATTGGACCAGAGCTGGTCACACAGGTGCGCCATGTGGGTTTTTGGCTACGGTAGCTTAATATGGAAAGTCGACTTTCCGGTCAAAAAACGGTAAGTGGCTTGGCAGAAACGTTAGGCAGGGCTTAGCTTACGAGTACCTACACTTGAGGGGTAAATGCCCAGGGTACAACTAGTGCGCGCAACATTCATATGGATTGCGGCAGCGTTTGGTGTTGACTTGTACATGCTTTGTCCCTCCTCCCTCTTTCTCATTTGGCGAAAGCATAGCACTGTTGTCTGTATTGATACTATTCCAGACAACCCGGGTACATCAAGGGCTTTTCCAGGCGGTTTTGGCAGGCAAGTTGGACTAGCATCGTATGGCATAGGATCCTCGTCGCTTATTCGCTAACGGTTGGCCTATTTACAATACCAGGGTGAAAAGGCTTGGGCGATAGAGCCAGCTCTGATCAATGCAGGCTTATCGAATTAACCCCCTATGCTATTGGTGTTGATGTCTAGCCATATTAACTTGAATAGGGAAGCCATGACCACCGAGGCACGGTTGATAAACCAGGCCGCGTGGTGACACTGATTCCGCACGACGAACTGGGCCGTTTTAGCGACCAGGTGAGTCACGTCATGGGCAAATGATACTCAAGGCCGTGGCATGGCGCGGATGTAAAGAGGCGTGCCTCACTTGGTTAATAAGCAGTGAATATACTCTGGGTACAGGCTACGGTATCTTTGGGCGCTGTTCAGCACGACAGTGAGCTGACTTGGGGTGTCGCTTACAAGGTTGCTGAAGACGAGGTGGACGCTGTACGCCAACACCTCGATCACCGAGAAAAGGTAAGTTAGGGCCCATGGCAACGAATACCAATAGCGGGTCAGAGAGTGTAGGGTGCCACATTTCGCTTGTACACCAATGCGGCTGACTGGAGTTAAAGCTGTATCCAGGCGTGGCTGACGATATCGTATTTTACACAAGTTTTAATGGCTGTGTAGAATGGGTACACTGTCCACAAGGTCCACATTTACCACCCCGAATACGACCACCCGGTGGTGGAAGATGTAAGTGCGCCATTGCTTCCATACGGGTGCCAAAAAAGTTGCTCAGTTTTCCAGTTCGAACCTTTGGTTCATCACAGGTGCTCCTTTGTGGTCGATTACAATCTCCCAGTTCGCGCTTTGATTTTGTCGCGGTTGGCTGGTGTCTAGGCGCTTGTGTACATTGGCACATCCGAAAACGAAGCTTTCCTGGGCCCAGCCGACGCAGAAATTATTGCCAACCAAATCCTTAGCTCTATAGGTAAGTGGCGACTATGGCACTCGGTTATTTTTTGGTTGGTGCTGAACCTTGGTCTTTTCGTGCAGCGTGCTAAACCTTTGAACGGGCGTAAATTATGGCTGCTATGGGCCCAAATGGCTGACCCATGTCTAGGCCCCAGCGGTCCAAACATCGATTACCTGCTGAACCTGTGCCAGGCTTTGCGTGACTTGCACCCTACGGCCCTGGACTCACACATGGTGGACCTCGAGCGGTGTGTGTTACAGGCCATGGCCAAAAGCGCCGATGCTAGCAGTCGGTCCACCTTGGAAGCAGCGGGGTCAGCATCGACCCCAGCTACTAGAAATGGCCCCTGAATGTGCCTGCGTAGGGTAACTATTCTGAAAGTACCCATGTAATAGGCTGATCCAATCAAGGCCCACCGCTCTCACTCTTTAGATCACCGGGAGCAAATCAATTAACCTCTGATACATTGCCATTGCTACCAATATAAAACCCAAACAAATTAAGCGCATTTAATGGGTCAAAAGGTGGCACCACTGGTCAAAGCTTTGGTGCTTAGTGGTGGTACGCACTTTGCGAATGATAGATTGGTGACCAAGAGGCACATCCAGCTTCCATCCCCCACCTCTCTCCTGCGCTGAACCAGGCGGGGCGAAATAATAGTAATAATAAAAAATGAGACAGTCACTAGTCGTGCATCGTCGCGAACATGCAAGCACCTATTCCATGCCGTAATCGGTATACGTGATAACATCGTCAATCTTCAGAATCATTTTCACGAGCTGGGTAGCCAACAGGAACTGCTGACGCTTGGAGATGAGGGGATCAAACACGTGCTGCTCACGCATATCGTTGGAACCCTTGAACATGCAGTCAATGCCCAGACGGCCATTGTTGCTCTTGACCTGCTCCGATTTCACCTCAGCCAAGGTCTCAATGGGTGACAGCCCACTGTTCTCGGCCAACGTAAGAGGAACGGCGTCAAGAGCAGCGGCGAACCCACGCATGGCGTACTGTTCAATCGTGCTGATCTTGTCAGCTTCCTGGGCCACGGCGAGCGAGCAGCTGATCTCGGCAGCTCCTCCACCGTACACCACTCGGTTATCGCGGACCAAGTTACGCACCACGCACATGGCGTCGTGAAGGGAGCGCTGCGCCTCGTCGATGATCATCTTGTTGCCACCACGCACAAACACCGTCACCGCACGCGAGTTGGCGCACTCCTCAATCACCAACATCTTGTCTCGGGTGGTGCCAAACGACAGCTCGCGCACCAGCCCAGCTGAGCCCAACTTTTGGGCGCTAAGGTCTTCGAAGCGGGGCACGATGCGGCCGTTGGTGGCAATCGCAATCAGCTCCAATTCGGGGCCACCAACCCATCGCACGGCCGGTAACTGATTCTGCAACAGCAAGTGGTTGGCCTCGTCATCAAAGCCCCACTGGCACACCACCAGGTTGGCTCCGGCATCCTTGACTTGCTGGATCATCTCCGCAAACTTGGTTCGCTCGTACTCTTGCAGCTTGTGGTATTCCTCGACCGACGTAATATCCAGCTTATGCTTGGTCTTGGGCTTGGGCGGCTCAAAGGGGCAGGTCAGAATCGCCAGCTTGGCATCACGCACCTCGCTTGGCATCTGTGGGTGGGACATATCCTTGTCAATGACCACACCGTGCACCAAAATGGTGTCACTCAACGACCCACCGACCTTGCCGTCCACCTTGATGAGTTCAAAGTCCACATCCTTGTGCTCAATGTCTGCCACTGACAGCACTGCGTCCACAGCAATGCGCGCAAACTGGTCGTGGCACTTGGACACAATCTTGCTCCCCAAACTGGTCTTGGCCGTCTTGAACAGATTCTCGGTGTGATCACGGCTGAACTCGACCACATCGGAAATTGTCTCCAGGTGCTGCACAGACAGCTGGCACGCCTTTTCAAACCCATCGGCAATACGAATCGGATGAATGCCTCGGTCCAAAAGTTCTTCGGCCTGTTCCAGCAACGCACCGGCCAGAACCACTACCCCCGTGGTGCCGTCGCCAATCTCGTTGTCCTGGGACTGGGACAGCTGGACCAGCAGCTTGGCAATCTGGTGGCTCACTTCCATCCGATCCAAGATGGTCGCCCCATCGTTGGTGATGGTGATATCGCCATCGGGTGAGATCAGGATCTTGTCCAGGCCGCGCGGTCCCAGTGACGTCTTGATGATGTTCGTCACCGTCTTGGCTGCGAGAATGTGCGACTTTTGGGCGTCCAGCCCAGTCTTTCGAGACTTATTTTGCTGCTCACGGACAATAATGACCGGGCGACCATATTCGTCCGTTGCGTATACTGCGCTCATGGTTGTGGATTCAGTTACAATAACACCAAAGAAGAAGAAAAAAAGTGACCTAAGTGATTCGTTGGAATTTGCTGATCCAACGATTTGATAGCAACGCAAATAAGCTGTAGCAAAGGCTGCTTGGAACCCTAAAGAGACCCCTCGAGCCGTGTGGATGAGTGATCAGCCAAAGGTATCGGGCACAGTGGCAATGCCAGAGCAACAGGTTTTTAGCCAGAAACGGCTCGGCATAATTCGATGGCAGCGTCTGGAGGACTGGAGCGCACTCGGATCGTTAGCTGAAACGGGTACTGGTAATGGAAAAAAAAAGAAAATTCACCCAGCGTGGGCCAACTCCGCGAGCGTCAAGGCCAAAGTGATCAGTGGCACCACAAACCACGCTAGGTGAACCACCGCCATGGGGCATCACGTGCGTCAGGCCAGGTGGAGTATTGGGTGCATCAAGTGTAATTGGTAGCCGAGAAATGGCTACGCTTAAATATTTGGAGGGGAACAAGCCTTTAGACAACGCGATGATGCTATGTCATATATGTACATCGGATGTATTTAGGAAAAGAAGAGCGATGACCTTTTATAAAGTACGCAATTCATCGCTGCGTCGGGAGTTTAGCAGCGGCCAAAATGCGCATGGTTCACACGTATGGTTTATGACTGACTTCAACCGGCAGCACACATACGAAAAGAGTGAAAAACTAGCGCATGCTGCTGGGGTGAAAAGCAGTGACACTTCATCTGGCCACTGGCGCAATCCAGAGATGCGAGAAGATTCCCGGGTATTAAACAAGCCATTAGATCAAGCTATCCGCACCTTTAGATCATCTTTTCTCTGGCAGACTATCTATCCTCTGCCCACTGGTTTTCCTTGCGAATCTGCTCCTCCTCTTCAGGGGTAAAGTCGTTGGGGATGTTAAAGGTGCTGCGAATCTCCTCGGGCGTACGACCTGTACAATCCCAGCGTGGTAGATATTATAATCGAATAAATCGTGCATTTAACAGTGAGCTCAATCCACTAATTGGCGCCGCTGCAGTATTAGCAACTAACAATACATCCACACCGCCGTCAGGTTAATGAGCATAGGCAGACAGGATTGACTTACCTTTGAGCATCTTGGCCACGGACTTGCACCCTAAGTTGAGCAGGGGTTTGATATCAAGAAAGTTGGCCGCCTGCAAATGGTCCACAACCGATGATAAAAGGCCATCAAACCATCACGTATACATGTGTTTTCTAACGCCTCTCAGCCAATCTGTGGTAAATTCAACTAGCAACTCAGTCTCACTATCGGACAGGTGCCAACGAGGCATGCCAAAGGAAAAAGCAACAACAGAGTCCGAGGCATGTATTTGTTCGTCCATGCCACTTACCAAAATAATCTCAAAAAGCAGCTCGGGGTTTACTTCAATTAGTTTGGCATCCCAGGGATCGATTTCCAAGCGGCGCTTGCGGGTTTCAAAGTCGTCGTCGTCAAAGTCGCTGTCTTCGTCGTCGTTGGGATCGTCCACGTGTTTGGTGCAGTACTCAATCACCTTAGTATGTCAGGGAAAGGCATGAATCAAGGCGGACAAGGTGCCAGGCTCGTAGATCAGAGCGCTGTTAATTCAGGATTTCGGACAGGTTTGGGGCTAATTGAGCGCCAGCGTGAACCATTGCGCTAGGATTGCCAGCCAGCGATGCATGGCTCATACACACCCGCCCCAAGCGCTTACCTTGGCCAGAACCGCAGAGCGAACGGTGGACAGCGGAATGGGGCCAGCGTCGCTCGTGACGTCTTCCAGCATGGCGCTAATCACGCCGGACTTGCGCGCGACATTAATGGGAACCGAAAACTCCTTCTTGTCGCTCGACAGCAGCACGACGGTCTCCATCGTTAGACGCAGTGTTGTATGGTGTACAATGTGAAAAGGAAGAGAGGAAGGGATGTATGTAAAAAATAAAGAAAAAAAGCCGCACACGAGATTCCAATCTGCGCTCCACTGCAACGGGTAACGTGCCTCTAGTCTGGCGGTACAGGTGTGATTTCAGAGGGAAACAATGCGCTGGCGTAAAAAAATAACCGCGCGGTGGCACTAGGTTCACGTTGGCCAAGCGCAGTGCATGGTGGCTTGGCAGTGAAGGGGGCCAACTGCCCTTGTTATAGATGTAGATGCCTTTATTGTTTTACAGTAGTCGCGCCCCCGTTGGTGGGGTTCTCTCTGGGCCCAGGATCAATGGGGCCGTGGCAAGTCTGAATGATAATGAAAATAAAGGAAGTGACGTGGTGGAGTGAGGAAGAAGAGCAGTGAATAAAGAGAGACGGCTTGGCTAGGCAGCACGAAAAGGAGAAAGCGAAGAGGCAACTGGGCCCAGTCCAGTGACTCTATCCTTTGTGAAGTGCAAAGAGTTCACGGGAGTGCTTTCCACTTCACTTTATGTCTATAATGTCCTAACAATAGGGGATTATAGATGTAGATTGCCTCTATTATCTCTTGGTAGTCACTGGCGTGTTGATTATTGCTGACCTCAGGCAGCAGGGCATCAAGGAGCCCCAGAGACGATGGAAGGCAAATAGATGAAAATTGTCCGCCTGCCTTGGGCGCGTGATATAACAGCAAGATTTCCGAGGCAGTTATCGCTGCCTTTCAAACGGTTGCACAACGACCCCGATACCCTCGTGAGGGCGTTGGGCGAGTGCATCAAGATGTCATAGCCTCGTTGGATTTGACGCATTGCTTGCGCTTGGATTTAACGGTAAGTTTACTTTCTGATCGTTGTGTTATTTCTGCAGCAGTAGATGTGGTGCTCTTGTCTTTACACGCTGCCTGTACCAGCTACTAACACCCTTGTTTATGCATCTCTGCTTTCTACTCTGGTATACGGGAATGCTCCCCACTTTGCCCTAGTTCTGTGACCCAGGAGAAAGAGCGGGCTGGGAAAAACGGGCCAATCACCTGGCTCCGGGTGAACTCGGCTTGTGGGCCTATGGCGACCGGAAGCGATCGGCGGCCCAGAGAAAGAAGAATGAGGGGCGCTGGTGGTGCGCCCGGGAATCGGCGAGTGGGTGGAGCGGAAGTGACCCATGACGCGTTTCACTGACCAGCCGCAGCAGGCGCCACAGTCATTGCACGTTTTATCGCCGATAGGGTTCCGAGCGATGGCCTCGTCAGCGTGCGTGTTCTTCTTTTGCTGGGAACCGCTGAAATTAAACAAACCCTACATGGTGTGCCTGGCTGGTCCGTTTCCGTGTTTGTCCGATGCATTGTGTGGCCAGGCGGTCAGTGCGACTAAGGGCAGCTGGGTCGTGGGGGTTGTAAGCCTATGCCACAGAGCTGGCCCAAGATAAATGTTATAAAAGGGCATCTTTCGCAGACCTATGACACAAGCAACACCAGTCTATTGCGCCATTACATTTTTAATAATTTTGTTTTCCCTGCTTCTTTGCCTACTGTACTATTATCACATTCGTGTTGACATCTATTAGCCATGAGCCTGCTTACTGCACACACCCTGACCCATGCAAGTCCACGCATGGTCAGCCTAGGAATAGCGGCTGCTCGGCCCGCGCTAACGGCTTCATACTCCCTGGTATCGCGGCGCTCGCTCAGCTTTTTTAGCGTCTCCTCACAAGCAGCAGCAGCCAACCAACCACGCGACCCACCGCCATCTCTGCAACTGCACCAGCAGCGCCTCCAGCAGGCGGCTGCTGCTCCTAATAGTGCACCAGGTGTTCAGATGCCGCCCGAGCTGCTACACGCGCGAGCCCCACAGCCCATTCGGGACGATTTTGTCACCGATGAGCCGATGACCACTGCCCAGCTGGAAGCGCTGGAAATCTACCCTAATGCGCACCGGGTGCCGGCTGACTTTGCGGACAAGGTGGCCCTGGCCACGGTCAGGCTACTGCGCAAACCCACCGATTTATTCTTTAAAAAGAAGTATGTGCATCGAGCGGTGATGCTGGAAACGGTGGCGGCCGTGCCGGGAATGGTTGGAGCCATGCTTCGTCATCTGCATAGTTTGCGTGGGTTGCGACACGACGGTGGGTGGATCTCGCACCTGCTCCACGAAGCCGAAAACGAGCGCATGCATCTGATGACCTGGATGCGTGT
>JANBQA010000348.1:0-14108 GCA_027576955.1 Dimargaris xerosporica
GATGTAATAAATAGCAGGTATTTATTCAAGCCTTAATTTGCCTCGATGGCTAAGGGCTTGTGTTTAAATAGTTGGCCTGCAGGTGCAGCCAGGGCTGCGAAGCCCTAGCAGCTCACTGATGCCAGCTGGGCAGGGCCAAGGGAGTCAAGTGATTTCCTGCTCCCCAGCCTCCACCCAGTTGGGAGACAAACTAATACTACTATGTTAACTTGAACTTATGAATATAGTTTAATAGCACTTTAGCAGCAGTAGTCTTTTAAAAACATATTAAGTTTTAAATACATCACAGTAGCAATTTCTTTGTATGAAATAGCTAGGGTTTATTTTCATCTATTTGGTGAATAGTAGCAGGGGCCTTTGAAATCCTATATGTTTACCCAAGTAACAATGTTATCCCATTTACTAACATACCCATAGATAAAGCTAAATGGGTTAATTAGTGAGATTCATTAGAGCATTGCTGACCACTAAATGATTAGCTATTCTCAATACTCTGGTCAAATAATCAACAGTAATACTGATACTCATTACTTACCTTTAGCATAAGTATCAGGTGTTTGCAACTGTTCTACCAACTGAAACCCCACTATATGCACAAGATACTCTGTAAAGTTGCTAGGATAGAACTTAATAGTCTTAAAGGTCTTGTGGAGATGTGCATTAACTTTGCAGCTATTGATATAGCTTTCCCATGGCTGCGGCTCAAACAGAAAATGACCACCAGGCGCTAGTTGCTGGTGTACCTTGGCAAAGAAGGCCTTAATACCAACGTCACCATGATTTAAGTGTATCCACTTGGCAATGCTCAGGGCCATGATCAGATCATATTCTGTTGGTAGCACAGCAAGATCCTCAGTAGCCCAATTGGTCGCATATAAAAATATGTTCTGTGGGAATAGCAGGGGTGGCAGTGGGGTCAGTGTTTGGGCAGAGGCACGGTGGGCCATGGGGATTAGCAGTGGGTGATATGTACCCACCTGGCCGTAGAGCAAGGGCATTGAAAGGGGAAAATAATGCGTGTCCATGACTGACGGTGTGGATGGCAGCGCATGAGTACTGAACGCAGGGCGTTGGAGTGAGTGGACAAAGTTGACGTGGCTCTTGGCCTTTTGGATCAAGGTGCGGTCGATATCAACCCCAACGATCCACCGGGGCTCGCCGTGCTGGGCCAAATGCGTAGTGATGAGCCCAGTGTTGCAGCCCACGTCCAGAACGCGCTGTCCGCGCACCCATTCAGGCCGCAGCACCGCCAGACGTGGCTCGTTGGCTAGGATAGCTGGCGCCACAGACAGATGACGGTATCCATAGTAATTGGGAAAGTTGCCGTGCGGGTACTGTTTGGTAGTACGGATGCTGGTTGGATTGCCATCGACCTTTGCGCGCTTATGGAAGGGGCTCGGCGGTTTGTCGGCAGCGCGTTTCCATTCTGACGACATGGCGAGGAGCTGCGTGGCCTGGTGACAAAAGTGACCCTTGGCAGCTGTGCGATTAGAATAGAAACCGCCTAATGGTGTTGTATTGTCACTGGTAGTGGCAAACCAAAGAAAAAAGGCACGGTCTGTCACGTCAAAAGTTTGGAAGTAGGCTTAGTAGTGCCACAGGTGCCAGTCAACCAAACTGCCTAATTAGCGCCTGGTGTCACATATGGGAGGCTGCTTGGTACAAAAATATTGCACCCGGTGCACCCATTTACACTACGCATGGTTCCTTAGGATGGTTGGTGAAATGCATTGAACCCCTAGTGACCGGGGGCATTTTGGATTCGACATGGGGCTTTTACTCGTAGGCTTAACCTCTCTCGTTTCTTGATATTTAGCTTGTCCTGAAAATCAAACGATTTACACGCCAGCATGGGAACACTGGCCAACGCTCGTCGGAAGCAGCCCGAGCGCAAAACCCTGCAGCCCTGTAAATCCCCGTCTGCTGCCGACCTGGCCGTTCAAGGTAAGAGCTCGACCAATGGGGTGATTCCTGCACCCTTGAGGCGTACACGCACTTGCGCTGGTTTATAGGATCTAGCGGGCACTGGGCTCGGACTAAAGCTACACTTGCCGCCCTTTACTCAACGCCCATAGTATACTGTACCCTGAGATGGATGGCGCCGCTAGGCACCAACGACAACTCCATTGTCAGCAAGCGGTCCGCAGATTGCATTGGGTATTTTCGTGAAGAGCAGTTTCTCCGCCATTTTGTGGCACGTAAGAAGAGCCGGCGCGCGCCTGTGATCAACCTGGGCTATTTTGCACGGTCGGTGGTCATGGACTATTTCACGTCGTGGCATCTCAATGTGCCCATGTCAACGATTACCCAGGAGCAAGGAGTGGAATCAGCCAGACCTCTGCCTGGTCCACTGGCTGCGCCCTCGGAATATGCTCCAGCGTCACCGTCGCGCCGCAAAATCATCGTCTTGCTCGGGTGTGGCTTGTAAGTATGACTGGTTTAATCAACACCATATTCCCGCCAGAGCCAATGGCTCGCTGTGGCGCCTACCAAATGTTGCCCAAGAGCATCAGCATCCACCCCACTGGCTCTGTATTGTGCTAACCGTGATTATATATACGCAGTGCTTATTGATGGTGCAACCAGTGACCCTTCTTACTTTCGCATGCGCACACGCCATATCACTCAGCCGTATGCGTATGTGGAAGTAGATTTCCCCGAATTAGTCCAACGCAAAAGTCGCATCGTTCAGCAAGATCCCGAGCTCCAGGCCATCCTTGCCTCCCGTCACCCAGAGTACCAAAGCAACGGAAATATTGTTGCGGACGATTACTACTTGATTGGCAGCGACCTTAAATACCCCGACCGCCTCTCCCAAGCATTTAGCAACGTGGGGCTGAATCCTGCGGATGAGATGCTCTTCATCTCTGAAGTCGCCCTTGTGTACATGGCCCCCACGGATGCTGACCGGGTTATCCAATGGGCAAGCCATTTTCCCTACGCACGCTTTGTCTTGTACGAACAAACGATTCCGACCGTCCAGCTCAATCCGTTTGGGCAAACCATGCTGCTGCACTTTGACAAGATGCGATCCACGCTCAAGGGAACTCATCAGTACCCTCGCGTGGCCGATCAGGTGGCACGGTTTCACCAACACGGATGGCCTTTTGTTGCAGCCTGTGAATTGGGCCAACTGTGGCGCTCGCTGCTACCGAGCACCGAGCGACAGCGTGTCCATGCGCTTGAACCCTTTGACGAGTGGGAGGAGTGGCATATGAAAAGCGCGCATTACCTCGTTTTGTTTGCCGAGTCACAAACAGCACACCGGGCCTCCACGGTACTAGCCAAGTCCCCTGACCGTATCCTTTGTTATGATTTCATGTCCAGGTGGCAGCGCAACGCATCCAGCCCATCATTGCAGCTGACCACAGCTCAGAGGTCCCTCCAGATACCGTGCCTACCACATTCCAACGTGCGGTCTTGCGCCTTGGATAGCGTAGGTCAGGCCTTGGCCCAAGGCACCTGGCACACGGTGGTGGATTCAGCCCAATACGTTCACCGGTGGGGGCTGACCGCCACGGCAATCCCTACCAAAGGGGTGATGGTGTTTGGTGGCTATGGCTTGCCCACCAACGCTGAACCAGACACCTTTCATCAACGGCTAGCCAGCCCGCTCTTCGTGCCGTGGGCGTGGATGGATGACAATGCGTGCTCTGGCAGCGCCGTAACGGCTGCCGTCAGTGTTACTGGGAACATCCCCTCGCCGCGCATGTATCACTCTGCCCATCGGTGGGGTGAGGCCAATGGCATCGTATTCGGTGGTCGCACCAGCCCTACGGCTGCGTTGGGTGACGCCTTTTGCTTCCGAGAAATAGCTGGGCAGTGGCAGTGGTCTCCGCTACCTCTGCTGCCCACAAACAGTTTAGTCGATGGTTCGATGTTGCTCACGCCCACTTGTCTGGCACGCTACCGCCATGCCTCGTGCATTATCAGTAGCGCCTCCACTGCCCTGGGTGGAGCCTTGGTGGTGCACGGGGGTATCAACTCGCAACGGGTGACCTTGGGTGATATGTTTGTTGTGGACATCGCTTCGAGGCAGTGGTCCAGCATCCGGCTCCAGCCCTGTGGTGGTCAACCTCGGCATCTTCCGTCGCCACGCCACTCGCATTCCTTGACGTTTATTTCTGCGAGCAATAGCATCTGGATGGTAGGTGGGCTTTTGGCCGACGGCACTGCCGATTCTGGGGTGTTTCGTATTGATCCAGCAACATGGGTATGCGAACAAATGTCCTTGACGTATGCGCCAAGCAAGTCTGTGGCGTTGACTGATGATAGCCAAATCAGGCCACAGCCCTATTTAAGCCGATACAGCCACCAGGCCACCCCAATTCCCTGGTGCTCCCACCTTGTCTTGGTCGTAGGTGGTATAACCCCGGATGCCGTGCTCGATTGGTCTATAGTATGGGTGCTGCTGGACACTGATGCGCGCACTTGGCGCTACCTGCCAATACCGCACCCGTTCAATGCATCGACTGCGTGGCTGCTGGTTGGCCACCAGCTGGTCTGGAAGCCCACCAGTCAGAGTGCTTCTCACAATTTTGGCGCATCAGACCCTGAACTGATAGTAGTTGGTGGAGGCGCCACATGCTTTTCGTTTGGCACGCACTTTAACCGCAATTGGGTTCGATTGCGCATCCCCTATGGTGCAATTTAAGCAAGGCGCATGGACAGTGCCACTCTCCATGATAGGTGATCCGCCTGGCGCCTCTGGGCCAAGAATTTTTGTAATTCGGGAGAGGTCTTGTGATAGAGTCGATCAATTTACTACAGATTTAGAGTACAGGATGCGCATTTTTTACTAATGAAGGAGGATGCATCAACAGCCATATAGCAACCAATACCACGGGCTACGTTGTGGCAGGCTCCACGGGGATAGGACCAGATGGCTCTAGGTAGACATAACCACTAGTTCCCACTGCCACCAAAATAAAGAAAGGATGTGGGCACCCATATAGAACGTTTTTTATCAATAGGGGCAATTTGTATTTATGGAGCTTATTTAGTGCGCCACCCGCACCGCAGTGGGCTCCACCACCGACTTATGGCCGAGCGACAAGGGGCTACTCCGTAGTTCCATCTGGCTGGGTCGCCCAGCAAGCCATGGGGTGGCTCTTGCAGCGGGCAGTGATTCGACGCTGCTGTTACTGGGTGGCAAGGGCGAAGTTGATAGCTTGCGCGCCAGGATGTGCGTCTTAAATTCGAGATGCTTGTACTTGAGGGAAAGCAGGCGGTACTCGGATTGCTGGATGCGGCACTCGTTTTGTTTCTCTTCCAGCGCCAGCTGCAGCACCTTGAGCTCGGTGCGCAGTGATCAGTTGCGCGCTTCCAAATGCTGGCAAATCGCCGGCCAATCCTGAGAACTGTCTGTATGCTTGGGCAACTGCGAAGGGTGAAGTGGCTCCTTGCAAGACCCATGGTCCGACGACGCCATAGTGTCAAAGGACAGTGAGGGCAGAATGATAGTTCCACTGCTGGCAAGTGAAAGATTGGGTAAGGACGACGAGCTGCTGGGTGAAGCCAGAAACGGCGGCTGTGGGTACACGGAGTATTCTGCTGATTCGGGTATGCACATAGGATCACTTTCGTGGGCGTGACGGGGCTTGGTCCTGGGGGTCTTGAGCCATTTTTGAAGGCGCTGGCACCAGCTTGAAGAAGTATTTGATGATGCTTGTTGCACCGAATAGTGCGATGGTCGCGCTGTGGCTCCTAAGTGGTGATCGCGAGTACAGCAAAGCGAGGGGGGGAGTAAAGTAAGTCAGTCTAATGATCGGATTAGCTTGTTGAAGCCCAGGCGCCTACATTGATAAAGTGATGCCTAGGCATCACACTGAATGCCTACTTCTGCTGGCCCTGGGCGTAAGAAGCGCTGAGTTAGTATGAGCACTTACCTCGAATATCGGCCAACTTGACCAACATTGTAACCAATAGCGTCTCGGCTTGGAATTGGGATGTCAGCATTCAACCCGTAGGAAACCCATGAGCAGTTACCCATACACCGACAATGAGGTTTTGAAAAGGCCAAGTACAGGTTCAATCCTAACTTACAAGTGACAAAGCATGAAAAAGAAATTAATCAGAAGTCGACTGAATACGTTTCAAGTTGGATAGAGGAATGTGGCCAAAGCTGTTTTAGGGGAGGGTACACCTGCCGATTAATTTATACTATCAGAAAAGCCACAGTTGACTGGCGACGGAAGCGGCTGCTGCAGTTGCGGCGCGCAAGCGTCAAAGGGGGTGTATGGCTAGGGTTTTACACTCGGCCCGTGGGCCTGTATTCAGGCTGGCCTTTCTCCTTTCATAAATACCTTCGCATCACCCGCCTTTTCATTGCCTTTGTTGAAGGGTGGCTGTGCTGTCAGTTGATAGCCGCCTCGCATGATTATTCTTGGCTGTTGCATTCGTGCTGCAAGTAAGCTTTTTTGCCATGGCAGCTAAGCCAACTCCAGTCAAGGGGACATATTACTGTTGGCTGCACCTTACATGGTCGCATCACTCATAACATTTTAACACTAAGCCTGTAACGATGATGAATGTGGTGGATAGTATTTTTCCCACACCAGTCCCAGTTGGGACTGAAAAGGCTCGTTTCGCAGGCACAATCCTGGTGTGCCGAATGACGGGAAGTGTACTTCTGCCACTTTGATGTTTGAGACTGCCGTAAAATATAGCACCCTGAGCACTGTGTTGTTCCTGAGACCTAGCTCGCAAAAGAGAATAATTCGGCACCGACTAGTATCAGACATTTTTTATTGCGAGTCCTTATTTGCATGTCCGGTCAGGTGCGTAACCCTGGCAAATTTTACGGCTCGGGGTGTGAAAGTATCAGGCATTAACTCTCGGGTTCGTCAAGAAATGCCCATGCCTCGCACCATGTATGGAATCAAATGTGGAGTTTAGCCCCAGGCTACAGCCGTCTAGGAAGTCGCCAGTATATGCCAATCCCAATTATGGCGACTAAGCCAACCTGCCCCGCTCAAGTGGAGGCGTACACCACCGGCACCTGCTGGCTGAGGTGATGCGGATTGCATATATGAGCTACGCTCTCTGGCCCCTTATACCTGGCGTTAACATGGGAACGGCTGTTGGACAAAGGCCCTTCCTACGATGGGGCTCTTTGTGGTGGTGGGCTTTGGTTTCATACTGTGTTGGGAACCAAGCTGCACACGCCACTCTGCGCTTGGTGGCGAGTGCCACAAAAACTGCAACGGGGGGTTTGGTTGGTAAGGTCTCCTGCGACGCCCGCATTGGCGCTTGTCGTCGAGTACACCGTTGCTGTGGGAAACAAGAGGGCTGGGTGCGTGAACAAGGTCGATGAGAAACAGTGAGATGAAATATAAAGAATACGACCTAGGCTGCTGATATATGCCTCTTTGTCATTGGTTCCTCGAACTCAAAGGATTATGATGCCGTCGCAGAATAGAATATACCCTTCCCTTCCCATAACTATGTATATTCCTATTCGCACTCGACACCGTAATTGCACAGCGCTGATACCCCTGGCTCTAAACCGTTTGGGTCCACTGGGGTAAACTCAGCAAGTGACAAGGCAACCAGTGGTCTACAACCAAAGATTAAGGCGGGCCTAACGTGGAGCAAGCGCCAAGACAAGACCCCTATGGCAGGGAGGGGGGCCGGTAAAGCACCAGTCCAGTTCCATTACAAGTGCACACAAGCAATGCGTCCATTGTGACAGCCCCGACAGTAAGGCCGCCCCACCATCATTTCTGCCTCTGGGGCGCAGCAATTACCATCAGTTGTCCCATTGGTTGAGCGACCGAGGAACGGTCACGGAAAGCTTCCGCCGGCGCGACGTGCGCATCTCCCCAATCGTTTGCACAACCTTGAGGTTGGTCAACCACAGCTGCCCAAACTGCGCCAAAAACGCCTCAATCTCATCCAAAAACGTCTGGGCCCAGGCCATGGTTGAAGGGTCCAGCGATGCCCCTGACTTCGTTTCGACCATGTCGTCCTCTTGTTGGCACACTTCGATGCAAATGACTGCCGAAGCGTGCAGGGCGCCGACCAAGAGCGTGTTATCAAGCAATGATGGCAGCATCACAAACTGGAGCACAGCATTTCGGAGCGCCCGGGTACTTTCCCAACAGAGCTTCTGGCATTGCGTCAGGACTGCTTCCCGGGTGTTCCCCATCTCTCGCACATTGTCATCGGCGCTGGTAAAGGGCCACGGGTCAATGGGTGAAACGTGGTTGAGGTAGATACGAATGGTATGATACGTAATTTGCGCCAAGAGTCGATGCCGGAGTCGGTGGCGTTCTAGATGTGAAAGGTCTGAATACCGGTACACTGTTTGCTGTGGGGAAAACACCGACGGGTATAATGTCACCCATTTGCCCAACTCTTGGTTTAATGGCGCCAGTTCACGCAACCATAGACCAGGGTCGTCAGCCTGGCAAGCTCGAACGGTGGCCACCCGGTGGGCCACCCGGCGCAAGTCGAGGGACGGTTGGCGGTCGTAATCGGTAAAGGAATGGCGAAGCAAAAGGGTGGGGTAGTCCACCGAGGTGTACAGCGGGGACTGTGGGTCAGCCAGTTGCTCAACAATGTCCCGGCTGAGGCCATCATCAAACCCAGGGCACAGCACTAGGGCCATGTCCATATCGGTGAGTGGCTGGCGACCAAACACTAGTGACGTAATGGAATCGTTGCCACACATCTTCCACCACAGGGCGCGCGTGTTCTCGCGCAACAGCCGATCGCACGTGGTCACCCACGAGGGCTGAGCAGTCCACCGACCCGGAGTCATAATCTTTTGATCCGAGGCTCGAGCTGGATGGTCCATGAGGTCCACGCCAAACTGCTGCAATCGCCGCAGGCACAGGGCGCCATAATTAAAGCTGGCTTCGATATCGCCGCGACTCATCTCGTATTCGCCTAGCACCATAAGGGCCATTGTGTCGTCAAAGGTGGTGGTCTCCACCATCGCTGGAACCAGTGCGGTCAGTCGTCGGTAGTAAAACGACCCCGCCATGTAGGGCGGGATACGATGGAATACCGGGTGCTCCGACAGCGGCGCCACCGTGGCCAGCAGCGCCAGCAAGATGCTTTCCTTAAGCAGCCCTAGTTTCAAACGCATCAGGATTCGGTTGTAATGCAGGTCTTCCATCCCTGCGTAAGCCACACGGCAAAAGAGGTACAGCAGACTTTGAATGACATGCGAATGAAACAAGAGATCTGGAGCGCACAGGGTGTCGGCGTTGGTGTCGAAAAATTGACTGCGGCCGATAAAGGTATTGTCGTACGACAGGCGCCAGTGATCCGACGAAAGGGTCTGCGACAGCCGCCGCAGCAAATAGGTGATTGGGTCAGTATCGTTGGCAAAGGGCTGCACGCCGAATTGCTCCATAATGTGGGCCGACCACGGCTCATAGGGTAATGCGATATCATCGGTCAGATTGGTGAGGTCTAGCGCGTTGGGTAGCGCAGCTGCGTTCCCTGATTTCGGCCCCGATATGTTGGGAAAAGGGGTCGCTAGCCGGGCGTGCAGCTGGCTCGTGAGCGTAAAGCTCGAAAACAGCTTTTGCATCAACCGAAAAGCTGTTTCAGGGCCGATCCCGAGCTCCTCCACCATGGACTGCAGATAGTGGTACTGATGCGTCAATGGTTGCAACCGTGCAGCTGTGATGCGGTCCTCCAGGCTCAGCTGGGCTAAGCTCTCGATCGGTGGGGTCAGGCCCCGGGAGCTCGACGCCAGACTAATCAGTGTAAAGTCGTCCATGGCTGGGGATGCCATGGCCGATTCGGGGGTTGGAAACAAAGTGTCGGACGACCGCAGCAGAGGGGCGGTCTCTGGGGTGCGCGTGGCGTCAGACGTCACGGGAGCAGCAGCCAGGTCCATTAGAGGCGAAGGCGTGTCAGGGCCACTGGTGCAAGAGCTCGCGGTCGTGTTGGGTCGAATGGCAATGGGCACCGGGCGCTGGTGGGCGGGCTGCGTCGAGTGCCATAGTTTGCGCTGCTTGGCGGCCGTGAGCGTATACTCACATGTCTTGTTGCGCTGGTGACAACTGGTGCACGACGGCAGGCGGCGGTCGCAGCCAATCTTGCGCCGTCGGCAGTAGTTGCAGGCCTGTTTGGCCTTGTCGGCGGAGCTGGGCGCGTCGTGTGTGGCACTAGACTCGCCACCCATATAGAAGGCGCGCCTGGACAAGGCACCACGTTGGGCTACAGGTTGTACTGCCTGAATGACTGAAATATCCCACCACGACGCCTGGAAACAACAGGTAGGGGATTAGAGTGTTGAGCGAGGTGCTGGCGATTGGTGGGTCATTCGCGTGGTTTGGTCATAAAAGGCGGAGGAATGGGCATTAGCTAAGACAAATCAGCCAAGGGCACACGGTGAAAAAGGGGCTGCACCCCAGAACACAAATGGACCAAGATTGGCAGGAATGAGCTGATAGAAGAGGCTGAGAGTAAATGGCGCAACGTGCGGGAGCGACGCCAAGGCCTCTCAAGCGCTCCCGTGGAATGCCGCAAGCAATAAGGCGGCTGTCCGTCAGTGGAACACCGCTACGACCAAGGAGGCACGACAGCCAGCAGCACCGCTGAGCCCATTAATGTCCACCTGGCGCTCCAGCGAGGCCGGAGAGCAACGATGCAGTGCTGGACGGCGTGGCAGAGTGTGGTTGAGAGTGACAAAAAAAGAAATAGCAAAGCTTAGCGCGCCAACACATCACGGTGACCTGACAAGTCGCTGCAACCCATTAACCGTGGTGCCATGCCGCTTCTGATGGGAGGGCAGTGAGGGCTATTTAACAGACGTCAAAGCCAGCACGCCCATGCCCTTTGATGCGCCACAAAATTTGCGCTGCTTCCTCAAAGAAACAACGCCGTAGTTGTGCCTGCATCCATGCCAAGCTGGATCTCGCTCTATTTTGCCAAAAATAGCTGCTGGACGGATGGTGGTGGCGGGTAACTTCTGCTGGGCAATAGAGGGCAAATGCTGACGTGGCTTAATCGCTAGGTGGGTTTGGCCACCGCAGCTGTACCGACTGCGGGCGCTCAGCTTGGGTGGGCGCCGCTGCAGGGCGATCCTTGGACTGCGGCAGCTCCCAAGTAGCCAACGGGTGGCCAGTGGAGCTCTGCAATGGCTTGGCGACACCTGTAGACATTGGGTGGTATGCTGTCCCTTATCCACAAAGATGTGAGCCGCTGGCGCCCAGCGAATAGGGTTATCATTGCCTTGGCCGCCACATACCCACAACTGAATGGCCATGCTAGTCGATCAACCAGCGCACTGCGACGGCTAGAGCAGGCGAGTAACCGTGGGTGGTCCACCGCCATGGTCATCGTGTAAATAGAACGAGCTGCCATACGCGGCTGCCTATTGCACCGGCTGCTGTCATCCCACCTTGCTCACAACGCTGCGCTGAAAAGAGCATTTAATGACCGATAAGCAACACTATGAGCGTTAGAATAGAAAACAAGACGATTCCTCTGCTCTTGGCAGAATCTATTGTACACCCCAACGAGTCATCCAGCGGTATGCACATATAAAAGGCCCCTTGGGGATCTATGGCAAGAGTCGTGTTGCGGTTCTTCCAGAATATATAATAATTTCAACAAGACAGAGACAATGAGCAGAGGGAGGGACAAGATAGGCACACAATAACTCGCCCTACCCGCTCTCCTTGGTCTTTAGTCGCAGGCGCAGCCATCCCGCGACCTGTTGACCCACCGACCGCAGGCTGATTAGCATCAAGCGGTTGGCCTCTATAAACCCAAACGAGTACAGCTGGAGCCCCGGGTGCCGGTTCACGACGGCGCGGACCAGTGGCTGGACCTGGCGCAGGTTGTGGCGCGGGATCCGCGGAAAGAGGTGGTGCTCGACCTGGAATTGCAGGCCACCGTGAAACCAGTCGAACCACTCGGGGCAGTCAATGTCCATGGTGGTGCGGAGCTGGCGAGCGGCAAAGCACTCGTTCTCAGGGTCCGGGCACGTGGTGGACATGCCAAAGTGCGACAGCGTGATCTGCAGGTGCAGGATAAAGCTGAACATGTGGGACAGAAGCATATACAGCAGCCCATACTGCCAGCGCGGGAAGCACGCCAGGAAGCACCCGTACCACGCCCAAAACACCGCCATGCCCACCAGCTCCAGCCAACGCCAGGGGGCAAAGCTGGCGGTCAGCAGATGGTTAAACGACAGGAAATACAGGTTGAACCGCCCAAAGCATAGCACAGGTATGTACAAGAGGTGTTGCAGCGGGATGACGAGGCCCGCTAACGCGTCAAAGTGCAGGCGGCGACCGTAGTAGCTTGAGCGCAGACTGCGAAAGAATTTGGTGGTCACGGCAAAGAAGGGCAAGTGTTGAATGTCCGGGTCGTGCTCAGGGTCGTTGGTCACCACGTGGTGGATATTGTGGCTCTTCTTCCACCACCCCATGCTCAGGCCACCGCAAAAGTTGCCCAATAAGACCCCGATCAGCCCATCCCACCACAAGTCCTGGGTAAACTCGTTGTGGCCCAAGTCATGGGCAAAAAGCGCCAATTGCTGCCACAGGATGGCTGTGCACAGCGCGCTGAGCGTGTACGTCAGCCAGTGCTCGGGGCCCCAGAACGCCAGGCCAAGCATGCCCGCGGCGAGCAGAGCGTACCGTACTGCCTCCTGGCCGTAGCGGTAAAAAGGGGTCTTGTTCAGCCCCAGCTCGCACAGCTGCTGCTCCAGCGCGCAAAAGTCGCGGGCCACGGCGTCATAGTCTATGGGCAGGGCCTCGGGGTCGACCTGGTCTCGGGCGGCAATCTGCCGGTTGACGGTCTGGGTGGTTTCGTCGCGGAAGTCTGGAAGCGAGTCGTGGCTTGGCAGCAGGTGGTTTGGCAGTTTGGGTATGCGGCATTGCACGCCTCCGTCCGAGGGCTCCAGCCCGGCCACGCCTTCGTCGGGTGGGCTACCGACGTAGTTGCCGATACAAAAAGGCGGCAGCTTCTTGGTCAGAACCCAGACGGGATGCATGGCGCGGATCTCAGCTGTGGCGTCCCGCCCGATCATATGCCATATGATGAGCGGACCGCCGGGGTGACGGTTCATAAAGCTGTCCAGGCGGTAGACCTTTTGGTCAAACAGGATAACCGCCTGGCCCGCCTGAACGCGCTCCTGAAAGTCCTCGTGGGTGATGATCGGCATGGCCAGAGGGGTTGGATCAGAAGGTGGGAGAGTGCGGTACCGCTCAGGCCACCAGGTCGCCACGGTGTTGTCCTGAAATGAGGGCTGTCGAGCACAGGAATCCCAACGCGTATGCAAACAGGCTCGGGCGCGGGCGGGCCAACCAGGTACAGAAGCTAAACAAAGAAACACTAGTGAGAAAAGGACGCCGCGGGCCTGGTAACTGTCGTAACCGGTGTCAACAGGAACGGGTGGGGTTGTATCGTTCCGAAATACGCTGGCCCTTTTTTGTAGAGCAGGCGCGAGTCGCTGCAGAGGCCAGGGGTAGAAGACGCTGCTGTGGTACCCAACGGTTGAGTGCCATTGTCTTGCTGCGATCCGCTAGATCAATATTCCCCCGCCCCACCCCCGGCTGTTACACGCTAGGTCTTCTTCACCGCCTAGACCAAGCGCCCTGCAGGAAAAAAAAGCTAATGCCTGAGCAGGCAAACGAACGGAAAAAAATCCCTCCATGGTGCAGCGCTAGTCGCTGATTGGTGCTCAAACGAGTCAGCCGCGATATTATAGCTGTGCCTGCCCTGCATGCTTTAAAATAGTTACGCCCCCATTGATGGGGGCTTTCCGCTGGACCCCAAATATATATTCCCTAAAAACCGGGGATTGAATGGGACTGCGGTAACGTTGCGCTAGCTGGAGCTTTGTTCGTGCGACCCCTGCCCTTGCTGGTCGGGCAGAGCCGTTGGGCCGCCCGATTTGCAGGGCACCCTGGCGGCAGCAATAGGTAACAGCACCTGAACGGGTTGGGCTCTGAACTGAATTTATTCGAGTGCGCTGGGCTAGTTCGCTGTTTCACTTTGCAAATACAGAGCACGAATGACCACAAATATTTCTTGACACCAGCACCCGACTCTCTCCCCCCCAACGAATAGTAGAGGACATCAACAAAGCACACATACAAAGTAAAAAGAAAACAATCTTCACGATCTATCAT
>JANBQA010000349.1:0-16752 GCA_027576955.1 Dimargaris xerosporica
TCGTCTTCCCAGTCCCCTTCCTCGCCCTCGTCCCCACCTCGACGCTGCAAATACTGCTGGTCGCCACCGTCACCTTCTTCTTCATCGCCACCTTCGTCCTCGTCACGGCGATGCAATGACTGCAGATAGTGGTGAGAGCTGCCCAAATGGCGCTTCACTAGGCCGGCAGACTGTTGGTTGGCCAAAGCGCTGGTTGCAGAGCTGTTATGCACTGGAAGGGCCAGAACCAACCCAACTAGGGCTTGAGCAAAGCACAACGTCACAACAGCCTTCATGGTGATGGAATGCAAAAAAAACGGAGCTCTACACTTTAAACGTGGGGAAGTATGGTCTGGTTCAAATGGCGACTAAGTGGAAAGGAATCTACGAGTGGTTGATCATTGACTGGACTCGATGGATGCTGCTGCGATTGATGATGAGGGAAAAACTGGGGATAGCGATGCCTCTTTATACATTTGCAACGTTGGCCATGGTCCTTGGGCTACGATACATATCCTGCTGCGTCTAGTCCCTGCACCTATGTCACTGAATGAGCCAGGCGGTTTGTAAAATTTTTTCAAATAAGCAGTCACACACTTTTTTCTCGTCACATCGCATAGCCCGGCTTGCATGGTGGCTGGTGACCCAAAGGCAGTGCGTGGTGGTGCACTGCTAAACATAACACATAGATTCTGTGAGATCTTCCAGTGATACCACACTACGTGGCCGGCCACAGCCACAGACAGAGACAGAGAAAAAACGATGCTGCCGTGGCAGACCATCATTCTGGAATGACAGTGCGCACCACCGACGTCCGGCACTGGCTCCGGCTACTGGACCCAAAGACCGGCGGTTCAGGTTTCCTAGTAAAGGCACTCCTCCATTTTGTCGGTCTTGTCGTTACCGACCGGCGCCTTTGCGACATAGTGCTGGCATGACTTCACACCCTGCTCCCAATGATGAACCACAGTGCCGCTTAAGACGGAGCCTTGGACTATTCCGCCCTTCAGTCGCTGTGAAACGACTGTGCAACCCAACAGCCTTCTTTGCCAGCGCGTTCCTTGCTTCTCCCTTGAGCAGCTCATGTCGGCGGTGTATTTTTAGACATTCATGAACAAAGCCGATGAGGCGTGGTTCGTTGTGGCTAAGGCAGCAGGCGATGTTTTCATCATGTCAGCCGTTACAAACGCACAACAGTAGCTACGCCAGCTGGAACAAAATATCAAAGGTCTGATGCGACCGGTTGCCAGCAGCGCACTTCAGGTGGCAGACTGGGTTTTACCACAGTGGTTAGTGGTATCCATGACCCAGTCATAGGTGCCGCACCTGCCGCCAGTAAAGACGGCTCTGCCCTAACAACCGATGGGGACAGGGCAATGACCATCATGTACGCTTTTTTCCCTTACCTGCTGGAACCCTCACATTTTTTGACTGCGCTGGCGAGGCCTGTGTACTACCCGTCCGTTGGTGCGCGGCCTGTGCAGTGATGCCAGCGTTTACAGAACTTCGGCGTGCCACTTGCCTGGTACACCGGTTCCACGGCTGAAGGAGTGCTCAAAATGGCCAGCAGCAGGGCTTGTCGTGGCCACATCAGGCATTTATTCCACTACACATCGTATTCTTTTTCTGTAACTGTTTAAGCCCAGCGGAATCGACCGCGACAACAAAAAACCAAGCAGTATGCGCTGACCTCACGCGTGTCAGTCTCTGGGCACTACCCGCTTGTCCGCAGCTCCTGGGCTAGGATGGTGGCAAAGGCGTTGGATTGATTGGGCTGTAACTGGCGTAGGGTTTTAAACTGTTGCTGCTGGAGAGTGGCCAGCAGCTGGTGGCAGGCCGTGCTCACTAGATAGCCCTGCTCTGCCAGCGCTTCTGCCAGCTCCAACTGGTGGTTGTCCATGAGGCTGTCATTCACCACCGCCACCAAAGGCTTTGCCCGCGTGAGGCACTCAAGAATGGTTCCCGAACCGGCATGGCTGATGACCAAGTCAGCTGCTTCCAAGTCTGAGGCCAGGGACGATTTGTAGGCGTAGCCGCTCACGGCGATCCCTTTGGCGCCCATTGCAGCATCGAATGCGGCTTGCGACGAGCCGTACTGGACCAGCAGCTCCGAGTAGCCCTGGTGAGCCAGCTCGTGCAGCACTGTGGGACTCGTTGCCTGGCTCACCAGAGCAGAAAACCCTGTCGTGCCAACCGTCACAAACACCCGTTTAGGTGTAATGGCTGGCATCGTGGACAGCGCACCTGCTAATTAACAAACAAGCGAATAGAACAGAGAAAGGGCCCTGAGAATTACCAGGGCTGTGCCAACAGGGGTGAACGGCTCACCACGGGTTGAAGGTGCGTGACTGGTTGTGAGCGCATTCCGAGCTGCTCCTCCACTGCACACAGGTTTAATGGCGGTCAGCGCTTCACTTTTCCAAGTCACAAGTTCCCCTGATACGGGCGTATATCACCTCTGCCCACCAGCAAAGGGGCCCCTGGTTTGCAAATGCCTTTGTTCCCTTCTACTATGTCCACCCACTGACCATAACCTTTTCTTAACACTGACCATTGATGTCCCCTTTCTTGGCTGTTGGCCTTTGTGCGATACGATTTAGCGACCGAGACTCTATTTATACATGGCGGCCACCTTGACAGCGCGGTTCTGCCTCCCATGGCTGCTGCAGCGTTCAGTACCGCTCCAACGGTTTACAACGACGCCCGCCATGACCAAGGCGCGCCCCTCTGTACGCCCGGGCGCCACTGGTTCTGCGTATGTGAAAATTGTCGAGGTGGGGCCGCGGGATGGCCTTCAAAATGAACCGCAGGTGGTGGACACGGCCGTCAAGGTCGACCTGATAAACCGCCTATCAGAAACTGGACTCGCAGTCGTGGAAGCCACCTCGTTTGTATCACCCAAATGGGTCCCGCAAATGGCCGACGCCAGCCAAGTGCTGACCCAGATTCGCCGAGCACCCAGGGTCAGCTACCCGGTTTTGACGCCCAATGTCAAGGGCTTCCAGGCCGCTCTGGCAGCAGGAGCTCGTGAGGTTGCCATCTTTGGTGCCGCCTCCGAGTCTTTTAGCCAAAAGAACATCAACTGCTCGATCGAGGAAAGCCTGGCTCGGTTCCAGGCCGTCATGGACGAAGCCCATACTCATAAAATCCCGGTTCGCGGGTACGTGTCGTGCGTGCTGGGCTGCCCCTACGAAGGCCGGGTGGCTCCAGACGCCGTCGCTCGTGTGGCTCAGAAACTCTTTGATATGGGGTGCTACGAGATATCTCTGGGTGATACCATTGGCGTTGGCACGCCCGTATCGATGAAAGAAATGCTCAAGGCCACCGCCCAAGTGGTACCCGTGCAGCGGCTCGCCGTGCATTGCCATGACACTTACGGTCGGGCCTTGGCCAACATTTACGAGGCGCTCCAGGTACGTACTGCTTCTTTACCACAATGGAAAATCGGGTCATAGCAGGATAATCGGTGCTGATTTCCTAACGGTCTGAGTCATAACTCTTATAACGGCTGTTACATTTGGCATCCCCGTGAGTAGGTATGGATTGATGCTTGAAGGAAAAAAATTAATGATAGCACCCGAACCAACTCTATGTCCTATGATGTCTTGGGATGCAACCGGCTGTTCTCTAGCATGGGGTTCGTGTGGTCGATAGTTCGGTTGCAGGACTGGGCGGCTGTCCCTACGCTGAGGGAGCCACTGGCAATGTCGCCACCGAAGATGTGGTTGACATGCTGAACAAGCTGGGTTACATCACCAATGTGGACTTGCCCAAGCTGGTCAAGGTAGGCCAGTTTATTTCGGCTCATTTGTCACGGCCCAATGGGAGCAAACTTGGTCAACAATCGCCTAGTAAGCTCTAGATTTAAGGATGACCAGGGATGCCCTGCGAGCCAGAGCAACACAGCGGTACCCTCCCGTAAGCCTGGCGTTCCTGACCACTCTTGTCAATAAAAATATGGATGTCTATTATTTCAGCAATGTAATGGCCAATACACGCATAAGCCATGACTCGCCGCCACTATGTTAGGCCTGGAGCGCATATTTACACTGCAAACCGTTTCTGCTCGTCTGGTTTTTTTATGTTGCCGACACCATTATTATTGGTAAAGCATTTCATGACGTCGGATGGAGCCATCTGATCATGCTTCTCCACTATTGCTCACCATAGCCTCCACTACTGCTTATCACGCCAGCCGCTATTTAATTCGCTGGACTTGCGCTACTAGAGTACCTGACAAAGAAGTCCAGCGGGCCCCACTGGCACTGTCTGCGCCGATTTATTGCTTGTGACCATACGCTCTCACCGCAGCGCGTGTGATTCGGAGGCATTGACAATGACACTATGGCGGTGGACAATGGACCTCGCGTCTGGGGTAAAAGAATCGTCCTTTATTCCTCGAGATAAAAGAGTGCCTTTGTTATGGTTATATTGTGCCCACTGCACGCCCAGGATTTGTCGCTGATCATTCGCGACGCGGTACCTCTTGGTTGGCATCTCCTGCTTCATGGTGACGGCGTCAATCTGTGGGGTAATCCATGGAGCAGAGGCTTGTATGAATCGGTTGCGAGGGTCCAACGCACGGTATGGTTGGTCCAAACAACATAAGCACCGGAACGGCGGCAAGGCCCGTTGAAATAGGCCACACTCATCGGTGCTTACCTTCTGTTTTTTGTCACCTTGTTACTGTACAGCCATACAGTTGTCAGCCACACCCGGTCACAACTCACAGGAGCTGGACTGGCACATTCTTTGGTACCTTGGCTTTCTCTCGCTTTTTTATTTGCTGGACCCGCCAATCGAACAGGGTTATTTTTTTGAGGCCAGCATACTGCACTCGACCATGCGTTTGTGCCACTGGGCCCCCGACCAACGATCGGCCGTGAGCGTGCCGGGTGCAGGCGTTTGTTCGTGTCCAGGAGAGCAGTTGGTAAGGTGACACCATGAGCAGTTGGTCTTCCTCTGCGCTCACACTCATTACCATCCAGTCAACCGCACGCTCTTCACCTTCTCCTCTCTCTTCCTCTCCCCAACGCACCACCACTGATGCTTCCACTATCATGTATTTAAAGATTTACCCTCGGCCCAGGCACGGTTGACTAGGAGTACTCTCACTTTACGCCTTCACCGTCACGCCTGTGCTTTCCAGCCGTTTACTACAGATCATTGGCGTGTACCGAGTCCAGTGGTCTTGTATTTGAGCGCCATTGATATTTCAAATCTTGACTCTTCTTTTTTTCTCCTGCATAGACCATCACACTTCCTTTTCTATATCATCGTGCCAAGACCCACTGGCCCGTTTGCTGCCTGTTTGCATCATATCTGTCGACACAGCTCCAGCCACCCTCGCACAGTAGCGTTCACTTTGAACGAGCCCACGCCAATCCTTATATATATATATATTCTGCCACTGAGTGTTTGGTAACCCACCATTATGCACGTCACCAACACTACCAAGCGCCATGACTACAAGTTGGGGTTTCGTCGCCCCTACAAGATAGGCGATGTCATCCCGGATTGGGATGTATTTGAGGACGCACGCGTACCTCGCGTGCCTGACTTTGTTCGCCTATCGACCAGCGAAGTCAACAGCGAGGGCGCCATTTGGTCCAACCGCAAAAACCCTCACCAGGACTGGGAAGCGGTGTTCTCTTTCCACATCCAGGGGCACGGCGCTGTGGGGTCGGATGGGTTGGCGTTTTGGTACACGCAAGACCGCGGTCATAAGGGTCCCCTCTACGGCAATGAGGACCCTTTTAAAGGACTTGGTATCATCTTCCACACGTACGACGAAACGGAAAAGAAGAGCAGTCCCTACATCATGGCGTTTGTCAATGATGGGCACGTCAAGCTGCACGACGCCGAGAACATCAACGATCACATGAAAGGCTCATGCCTGCGGGACGTGCGTGGAACCCTGCACGACGTGTTCGCCAAAATAACCTACCACAAACGCACCCTGTCTCTCAACATCGACACCTCTGGTCAGGGCCACGATTACAAGCCCTGCTTTGTGGCGAACGACGTGGATCTTCCCACAGGCTACTACTTTGGCGTGTCGGCTGCCTCCGGGCATCTCCCGGATACTCACGACGTCAAGTCCTTTGACCTGTACCAGCTGGACCCGCCACCCAAGGTCATCGCCGATCACCGTGAAGTCTACCACATGGATGAAACGCAGCGGCATCAGGCGGAAGAAGTGCACCACAAGATGGAAGAACTTCACCACAAGGAGGAAGAGCGCATCGAAGAGGACGAGTATGGCGGTGCGGAGTTTCATGCACTGATGACCCTGGAGGAAAACCAGTCCCATATCATGGACGCCATCCATGCGCTGCATTCCAAGCTCGACATGATGGGTGTGCACGGAACCCAGCCGACGGGTGTCCATGGCGAGGGTGGTGCCATCCATGGACCCGCCAGTGAGGAGATTCGTGACGACGTCAAGCGGCTTGGTCGCGAGCCCTCAGCCATTAAATCG
The DNA here is from genome assembly GCA_027576955.1 of Dimargaris xerosporica. Taxonomy (NCBI): domain Eukaryota; kingdom Fungi; phylum Kickxellomycota; class Dimargaritomycetes; order Dimargaritales; family Dimargaritaceae; genus Dimargaris; species Dimargaris xerosporica. The sequence goes on from JANBQA010000349.1 coordinate 6,461, forward strand.
GTGGTAGACCGAATGGCCCTCGTTCACAGCGCTGCTGGCTCGGACTCGTCGTCCATCAACGATATGCTGATCAAAATGGACCACGTGCAGCATCGGTTAGATGAGATTGCCGCCGGCCGCCACATCGATTACACAGAATTTCACCGCGTGGCGTCGTCGCATGCTGCATCGTCCCATTCTATCATTACATGGGTGGCTATACTCATTGCCATCCAGGCCCTGTGCTTTGTGCTGTACAGCTTTTACAAGAAGCGTCAAGGGGCACCCAAGAAGTATTTTTAACTAGAGAACAAGTAAATGGCTCTTGGAAGCTAGGGGAATCACCTATCGATCATCTCACAGTCTCCTGTTTTCTCTCTCTCTTTTTTAGCTTCTTATAGACGTTTACTTTGTGTAGTCTGCTGGGGGCTTTTATATTCAATCATTTACAATGGCATATTTCCGACAAAATAAAGCACGCTTGCTATTAGCCGCATGAGCACCGCAGGGCAGCAAGGCGTAGGCAACTGGTCACTGGGCAATGTATGTAGCCCTGAGGGGCGTGGGGCTGCATGGATTGTGTAGACTGCACTATCCCCATTATCGATCCTTGGGTTGGAAAAAGGTCAAATGTGGCAGCGTGTCAACTACCAGCTCACTTAATATATGCATGTGGCAAGTGCAGCAGGGAACGAGTCGAACAATGCCAGCTTCTTTTAATATAAATTGTGAACCCAGTCCCATGTGGAAAAGCATTTGACCGCTATTCATTCCAAAGCCCTGCTGCACCCAGTCATTTTTGCAGAATTGCGCGCTGCGTAAAAGTGGACGGGCTATGGTCACCAGAAACGCCATTGGGTCCATTCGACGCAGTACGACACCGTTGTATAGCGAATAAAATTTGAAAACACCGGCTAAACAAAATCCCCAGTATACCTGGTCGCTGTGAGGGGCTTGGTTTTATGAGTAGCACCGCTGGCAGAAACGGTCAAAAGGCGATGCTTTGGCCAGATGAATTGGTCAGCAACGAACCACTAACTGCGAATACTGGTGCTATTCATTAGTGTCCTGATCCTAAAGCCCAGATCCCATGCCTTCCCAAGTCAAAGGGTGATCGTGCACACCAATGGACCGGGTAACCGCTGCGAAACCAAAAGTGAATAGCTCGTGACTGCTAATCAGCACCCTTTGGGTTAGTTGGCTAGCGTAGCGCGTTCGGCAGTCCCAATCCGGGTCACTGGTGCTTTGTGTTATGTTTTTCGAAACTGCCATCGGTTAGCTCCAAGGTGCCCCATTAAAGGGTCTTTATCAAGAATACTATGCGTGATTGATTACACGATAGCACTGGCCTGCGACTATTCAACTGGTGAGATACTCCATCGTTGCATATATAACTTCGGTCGTGACGGCATCCTCACAGCTGCATTCTGTGCCCGCACAGCGCTTTGACTGATTGCATTCTGCACAAGATTATTACACAACATTGCACCATCACCCCTTTTCCTGTCCTACCAAAGCTCCACGATTGACCGCATAGCCATGCAGATCCCCACCTTTGCCATCATGTACGCGTTCTCCCTGGTCTGGGTAGCAGTTTGCGCAGCGCCGCTCCATCGTGACACTGGAGTCCCTGTTACTATTCACCGTCGCATGGGATGGCTTTTGGGTTCTGCAGCTAACCTGCTAACTGGCGTTCTTAAAGGGCCGTCACAGGCGCCGAGCCCACCGCCGGTTGAACCACAGACAGCGCAGAGAGAGTTCCGAAAGACCATACCCTAAGCAAACTTTACCCACAAATGCTGCGACGCGTCGACAAAATCCTAGCTGCACCAAGGCTACATATCAGTGGCGGTCGCCAGGCATGTTTTGGCGTATTCGGTAGTATTAGTACTCAAGGCATTCTTCTTTCTTTTCGACTGGGCGTATCTTAGAATAACATGTTTTTCAAAGTTAGCATGGCAACCAGGGCCACCATTGTGAATGACTAGCACAACTTTTCAAGGGCTTGCCCGTGCGCCGTTTTCGCTAACAATAAACAAACATCAAGGTAGTTTATAAAGGTGAATAACAAAAAAGAAGGTGGATTAGAGTAATAGCATTGTTGCAGCAGAAGATAAATGCAATGATGGGCCAATAGATCAGGTCTATGGGTAGTAAAAAATAATATTAAACGACAGGTAGCCTCGTACCCTTGAAAGGTGCAAGTGCAGTATCAGGTGCACAACCCAAGGAACACAAAAAAGACAGCGACATATGCTAGTTAAGGGACGGCAAGACGGCCTGCACCTTGATCGCTTGCTCTGGTTGAAGTTGCTCTGAGGCGTGGGCGTGCACATGCTGGAAAACTGCCTTGAGTTGGGCCAGATGGGATTGCACGGCAGGATGGTTCTCTGCCACAAGCGCGCAGAGTAAATCGTATATGGGCTCGTTCTCGGCAAAATCTGCCTCCAATGGTAAATGGGTGACGATCGTGGTCACCAGCTCAGCCAACGGCACGGCCTGGGGGCTCTTGAGCGAGAGCCGCGCCAGAGCTCCGCATGCGTTGTCCAAAACGTTCTTGGTCGCATTCTGGTCTTTGCGGCTAACGATGGCATGGAGCCCAGACAAGATGGCCGGGTACTGCGCGGTCAGGTCCACAGGGCTGTACAGCACCAGGACCCCGAGACCAAAGGCAGCATTGCTACGCACTTCAGCGTCGGTATCCGCCAGCGCCTGCAAAAAGAGCGCCAGTAGGTCCTGGGTCATCGGCGCGACGCCTTCCTTGAGACCAGTGATGGCTTCGCCCAGGCAGCCAATGGCCATGGACCGCTCAGACACGTCGTGCGCTGGGGAGTAGTACTCGCGGATAGCCATAAAAAAGCCATGGAAGTACTGGGCAAAGTCGGGGCCAATGACTGCATACAGGGCCGCGGCCACATCGGCAGCGCCGCCAACCACCAACGCGTCGCGTTTGGCTTTTTCCTCATCATCCATTCGGTTGTCCTCGTCGTCCACGTCTTCTTGGCAGGGGGCCGTTTTTAGGAACGCGGCGCTCAATTCCTGGAAAATGTAGTGGCCTGTGGCATCGGGGGTCAGACCGTGGCTCTCTTGCAGGGGCTTGGGCAGAATGAACGCCAGTAACGCTGGGCCGACCGCCTTGAGCGCTTGGGTCAGCTCATGGAACAGCTGAATGACCACGGAGGCCTCGTATTCGCCGCACCACATATCCAGCACCGCGGGCATAATCAGCTGCACCAGCTGCGCCAGGTTGGCGTCCATGGGCGTGGACGGTGGGAGACCTGCTTTCCATGGAAGGGTAGACCCCGATGCCACGGTGATGGAGTGGTAGGTCACCAAGCACTTGAACAGAGAGCTGACCACGGCAGTGCGCACACTTTCCGAATCGTGCTCGGTCAACTTGACCAACTCTTGCACCACGGCGTTGGCGTAGGGTAAAAAGTGAGCGCGGGTGTTTTCAAACACTTCGCCCAATACATCGGCGGCCACTTCTTTTTCCTCAGCCACGGCGTTGCTCACGTAGTAGGGATCATCGTCCTCGTCAGCATCGCCATGGTCATCGCTGTCATCGCCCAGGTCAACGTCGTCGTGAGAGCTGCTATTCAGCACATCCTCAATGGCCACAGCCTCGTCCACCTGGCAGCTCTGCAACAGGGCAGGGACAGTGTACTGCAGGTAGGGCGCAAAGTCATCACCCAGAACCTTGCTGATGGTACCAAAGAACAAAAAGGTGCAGTCACGCAGACGCCCCGATGGCAACTCGAGCCCCGCCAACGCAAGCTTCATAAAGTCCTCCAGGTAAGGGCGGAACACGTCTTTGCCGACCGCTTCGGCCACGATACCCACGGTGTCAATGGCAATAGCGCGTAGCGAGTAGTCGTCTTCCTCGGTGGACATGACCGACAGCTGCTGCAAGCGCTGAATGATCCCATCAAAATACGGCAAAAAATCTGCCTTGGCAGCATGGGCCGCGCTCCCTAGCGCTGCTGCTACCGTCAATTTGACCTTGGTCGGTCCAGTTTCGAGCAAATGGGTCAGTCCCTGGACCAGAGTGGGCAGGTACTGAACCACGTCCGAGCCCATCCCTTCTAGAATGGCATCGAGGGCATTGCACGAGTGCTTGATCACCTCGACATTCGAGTCGTTCATTAGTTCAAAGATTAGGGGCAAGAGGGTGGCATGGTGGTCGGCAATTTCGGTTTCAAAGCTCTCGGCAAAGGCACCCAGGGCCATGCACGCAGCGCGGCGCACGCCAATGGTTGGATCCTGTAGACCAGCTACCACCAGTCGGATCAGGTCATTGACCTTGTCAGCAATCAGCTCGACCGACCACTCGATAATGACCGCAAAGGCCAACATGCCCGCCTTGCGGGCCGCTGGCGAGGAGCTCTGCATGCACTGCAGGACGCGAGACATGGTGGGTGGGAACACCGACGATGCTGGTAAGTTCATGGCCAACGAATTCAGCGTGGCCAGCGCCACCCGGGCCGGGCAATCGTCGTCGTCCTCATCCTCTTCGCCGGCTTGATCCTCGGCCTCGGCCTGAGCCATAATGGCAAACAGTTTGTCGATGGTGGGCTCCACCAGCTTGAGCTTTTGCAGCTTACTCCGCTTAAAGGTGGCTGCCATGGTGATAAACGAGAGCCCCTGGCTGCGAATGCTATCGGGGTACTCTTGGTTGCCGCCAACCGCCAAGAAAAACTGGATCAGGTCGGCAAAATGCTTGGTGAGCAACGGGGTTTCCAGAACCAGTAAGGTATCGAACACATCGAACCCGTGGCTGGCCCCAACCTCGTCCCCATGGTCCAAGCAGTCTTGCAGCACGCGAACCATGGGCGGCACCAGCTCACGAAAGGTTTTGACGTCGTTGGCATTCTCGGGTTCGATAAACTCGGCAACCTTGCCCAGTGCCTCGATGGTGGTCACCCGCACCGTGCGCGAGTCGGGGTCCGCAATGGACGTGCCAAACAAATTGAACAGCTGGGGTAGCTGCTGGGTGGCAGACAGGTCCCCGTCAGCAATGACTTCGAACAACGTGTACAGCACGTAGATACCGGTTTCTCGGTGACCCACTTCAGCGCTCGTGGACAACTGGAACAAAAACGGCAAGAGATTGGGCCATCGGTTGTTGGGCAGGTCCTGTTGGGCCACCGCCGAGATAACTCGGGCCAGGGCGTGACGCACTTGTGCCTCGGGGTCCTGCACCACCGTATCCAGCAAATGCTGGCGGATTTGGCCCTGGAACTCTGGAGGCACGGCGCTCCACTGCTTCAGGATGCGCTTGCGTAGCTCCACCGCTGCCAGCTGCCGCAAATACGCCGCTGACGCGCGGGTCGCAATTTCGGTCAGCGCCGGGATGCACGTGGGTTGGCTGTAAAAGTCCTTGTTCAGCGTGGCCGTCAGTGACCGAATTTCTTGGGTGTCCGTGGCCTGGGTCAAACGCTCCAGGGCGTTACTCAGCTGGGCCGTGAACTGGGGATCCATGGTGGCAATGCAAGAGCTCTATCGCTTAGCCCGGGATACCGCAGCAAGGAATCAGTGCGTCTGGATAGCAAAAAAAAATCGAGAGGCCGATAATGACAATAAAATAAACGCTGGCTTCAAGGGTGCCCTGGGGTGGCCAATACAACAGCTCTCCTCGGTTTGGCGATGGCGATGACAGAGCAACGACCCACAGGTGGATATGTCCGCATACAACATACCCAAATGGTGAACAGACGCTCGGCCAACCTGCAGCAACCAAGGCCGCCTCGAAATTTTCGTGGTCCACGCACTGTGGCTCACTTGTGGCTCGAAAAATTTTCAGCGGGCATAGCTGGACCCTTGTAAGCATCGGATGGTATTTTTCTTTTTTGCTATTGTTGCTCAAAGCATCTGTTGGCAGCCATCACGTGGGCAGGCGAGGCCAGTCTTGGCATGTACTGCATCGCTCGCCAGGCACCATCCATATATAAGCAGCGCCAAGGCCAAGGCCATCCCTAACGCTGCGCGGACGCTACCAAGCTAGACACAGGGCTGCTGCTGTTTTCTTTTAACCGTGCATCAACGCACTGCGTTCCATCACCATCTTTTAACACTTACTAACCGGTCGAGTATATTCGCCACTGACAACCATGGGTTATTGGGAGACTGTGGCACTGGTCATGCGTCGTGTTCGGTTCTGGGTAGTGGGTATAGCGCTCTTAACCCGGGCCGCCTTCCGCCATGTATTGCTGGGGCCTGTGTTACCGCGGTGGACGCTGGGGTTCACGCTGGCGCGTGAATGGATACGCCATGTGCTCACCGACGGGGCCAAGAGTGGGGGGGTCCAATACCTTCGTGCCAGGCGCGCGGATTTGCGGTTGAACCCCAATACCGCTGGCATTAACGTTGTCGATAACCTGCATGCCACCCACCGGGACCTGCTCAGCCGGGTGCCCAACTGGCCCATGCTAGAACCACTGTTCTCGGCTACAGGCCTGGAAGGTCAGGAACACCACATTCCATCGGAGTGGGTGGTATCCATCCCAGCTCAAACGGATATTCGCATTCGAATGAGTGCCCATATGTCGTCGGACTCGAGCTCTCACCGCGGCCAGTGTGGGCCAGTAGACGCCTGGGGCCACAACGGTCCGCTGTACCCCAATGAACGGGTAATCCTGTACCTGCACGGCGGCGCCTATGTACTGGGCAGTGTTTCCGGTCACCGTCCCTTGATCTGCCGGGTATCCAAAGCCACGCAGCTGCGAGTGTACGCCATTGATTACCGCCTGGCCCCCGAGCACCCCTTCCCCTGCGCACTGATTGATGCTCTATACGCCTACCGGGTGCTTACCACCCCGCCCACGGAAGGTGGATATGGATTCCGTCCGCAAGATGTAATTCTTTGTGGCGACAGTGCGGGCGGAGGTTTGGCTCTGGCAGCCTTGATGCGCCTACGGGACTGCCGTCAGCCCATGCCCAGCGGGGCAATTTTACTATCGCCCTGGGTCGACTTGCACCATACGGCGCCCAGCCAAACGGCCAATATGGTCTTTGACTACTTGATGCGAGCCAAAGAAGCGCGCTCGCTGGAAAACCCTGCCATTCTCTACGCAACGCCAGACGGTACAGTTCAGAGCGCTCTGCCTCGGCTGAATCACCCGTATATCTCGCCCACGCATGGGGACTTGCACGGTCTGCCTCCGCTGCTTATTCAGGCCGGGGCAGTGGAGCTCCTCGTGGATGATATTACTCAGTTTGCCGACAAGTGCGCCAAAGTAGCGGACCTTGAGGTCACCTACACCGTTTACCCCGACATGATCCATGTGTTTCAGGCGTTTTGGGCCCTCAACCTGCCTGTTCATACCGCTGCATTCGCCGAAATATCGCGCTTTGCACGGACGCTAAAGGCCACGTCAACTAAACTTCCAGAGTCCTAGGCCAGCAGTTCAGCAACTCAGGAGAGGTTGAACGGTGCACAGTTCACAATAAATGCATGATGAAAGTGCTAGATTTCGGGTGGTTAATGGGTCGAAGGTGCTCCGTGGCCAACGTGGCGCCATGGAAACCAGGAGTGCAGGCATGAAAGAGAATATGACGAGGAGAAATCCCTTGTTATAAACCACTCCTACGTCTACCAGACCCTGACCATTGCTTGCTTCCTGTCATTCTCTACTTGCTTTCTTTTTTCATATTTTTGTCGCCCTTTTCAAAGGTTGAGACCCTGTGCCAGCCTGGCGACTTGGGTACCAGCTTAGGCCATGCATTCAAGGCAAATGTAAAACTTTCCCCTTCCATGCTTGACAGTAGCACCCTTGGGTAGCATGTGATAGGGTGGAGCTCGATGGTATTTAATAGGCAACCATGACATAATGTAAAGTCCTGGCACGAAGATAGATAAAACAACAAATCACTGCATTGCACTATTATGGTAAGCACCCAATGTCAATACAGATACCGAATAGCATACAATCAGCAACTCAATGGAGAGTTGGTGTCGCCTTTAGCGCGCATATCCTTCCTGGCACTATTCTCCATGCGCCGTCGGGTCTCGCTCTCATTACATGGCCTATCGTCGCCATGATGCAACGCTCAATAGTAGATGACATAGTTGTCAGAGTAGACATCGCCCAGGTACGAGTCAAATGGTTCAATGGGTGGTGTGCGCGCGCGCAGCTGGTCGTGGAAATAGGAGCCCCATTTTTGCTCAAAGGTGCGGAAATTGGTGTTGGCAAAGGCGTCAGGTGTGGCAGTGATGAATGGATGCTTCAGGGCCTTGTCGTCGCTAATGCGCTGGGCAGGGTCCGCTTGCAGCAACGACTTTAGCAGATCAGCCGCGTCATAAATAATGGTTGGGACATTGTGCGATGAAAACAACCAAGACGGTGGGCTGTTGGAGCTATAGTCCCATGCGTTGGCAAGAGGCGAGAGGCGCGAGTCATGGCACTGGTCAGGGCGGAGCGTCAAAATATCTTCCAGCTGGGCAATGATTTGGTCGGTCGTGGAGGCGCGCACCATGGACCCTCCCAGGTACTGCAAATCGCAGTAGGAAAAATAGTCCTCCAGCATCATCCCCAGCACAATACCAACGCTGTACATGTCCGCCTTGCAGCCCGTGGCCGTTTCACGGAGCACCTCGGGGGCCACAAACCCCGGCGTGCCGCATGACGGCAGGCACTTGTCGGTGTCACTGTCGGATGCCAAGCCAAAGTCGATCAGAATCAGGTTGTCCTTGGCGTCGGACATGAGGTTGGCAGGGTTGATGTCCAAATGAGTGATGCCACGCCGGTGGATTCCATGAAGCGCGGTGAACAGCTGGGTCATGATGGTCTGGATTTCGATCAAGTCGCGGTGAAATATGTTAATCTTCTTCACTACAGGTAGGACCAAGACACGGCGGTTGGCATCGTCAATAAACGAGTCCTCCAAATGCAGCACGTGGGGCAGGTCGCGCACCTTTTTAAGGATGGAAAACTCGCGGTCAGCCAAACAGCGGCTGGCAACGGTCTTGAAGGCCAACGGGGTAAAATCGCTGGCGTGGATGCCAAACTCCACCTTGGAGAGTTCGGTCGAGATTTTGGGAATGTTGTCGTTGATCAAGTACTTGCGGGCGCACTTGGACGGATGATGCTCACAGGGCGCAATGTACACATCCTCATCCGCTCCGGTGGTAGCTGCAACGACTTGGGCGTCGACCACCGCAGAGGGTGGCGCTCGTTCCCGGCACTGCGACAGCAAAATGTAGTCGCGGTTGGAGATGTGCGACACCGTACGGTATTTGAGAAAATCTGTGCCGCCATGGCGCTGGGCCAGGTCCGCCGAGTCCATAATGGCTCCGTAGAGCTGAGCCCAGATGGAGTGTTGGTCCTCAGCAATGGTCGATAAACGCCGCTTTAACCGACGGCCACTGGCGCGGCGTCTGGGTGGGGATGGGGGCAGCGCCCCCTGAGCTATACTCGGTTCATCAGAGTCCTGCGCAGCTGTTGTCGCCTGCGTGGCACCGGCTATGCTATAGTCCAGCATGGTGGGCAGAGCTCCAACGGCAGTGGCTACGGAGCAAATGAAAAAGAGATAAAAGGCCGTGCGAGAGAACTAAAGGCCACAGGTGCGTCTGTAGGCCAAGAGGGTTCGTCTGGAGCAATAGGTGGTGCGACTACGGACTCGGCGCAAATGTATGCCTCACAGGAATAAGAGCGAGCTTGCTGGTGAAGAGCAACCGCGTCCTGGTCGGTGGGCTCACAGGGCCGGCAGACGAATGACACGACGGTAAGAAGCAGAGCAGTTAAAGACAAAATGACTACTGCGATCGCGGGCGTCGTGGGGGTCGTCGCACACGCAGTCGGCGATCTTTTCCATATTACGCCTAAGGGAGAAGAGGGGTTAGCGACGGGATAGACAGGGCGTTGGCCACACGATAAAAGTACAAGACTTGGCGTCAAATAGACTAAAGATGGGAGAACTGGGTAGAGAGATTGGAACAATAGGCCAATGCAAGGACCAAAGGGTGCCAAATAATAATAGTTGCCAGTGGCACTGAGAGGGCAAAGGAACGCGCGGGCACTGATGGTACGTTGGGGCTCACGAGCAGAGCAGCTGCTAGTGCCTATGACCCAGGGCCAACCGAAATGCAACGGTAAAGGCGTGCCAGTTCACCAAATAAACTGAAGCATCAGGGGTGTAGCGTTGAGTTCAGGTCCGGCTGATGTTTCACGGCTCAAAGTAAGCGTCCAAGTGGCGGGGCAACGACGAGGGTTGGCGCGCACTCTAGCAAGGTCTAGAGCTATGTTTAGCCACGCAGACGCCAATACGAAACAGCTACGCCGGAAAAGCGGTAGAAGCAATGGATACAACTGCTG
>JANBQA010000350.1:0-16713 GCA_027576955.1 Dimargaris xerosporica
CCTTTTAACCACCATGGCCATTGAGTGCACGATGCCATAACTTTCAACAGTGGCCGCTTTGCTCAACCAGCATAGCGCTGGCTAGCGTGTACCAGCCTTTGGGTCAAGCCCTGCAGGAACCAACTGAATAAAACCACCAAATGCTCTTTATTAGCAGCCAAACCTGTGCGCCACTGCAGGTGCCATGGCACATGCAACCATCCTCACTGCCCACGAAGATACATAATCCAAAAAAGTCAAACTACACCGATGGCAGTCACTGCAATGGCTACGTTTTGTCTATCATAAAGTCTGCCTCGTCGTTAGTCAGCTTATCCAAGTGGCTCTGGAGCAAACTCTTGGCAACTACATGAAACTTGGTGATGGCAACGGAGTAAAACATCACAAACGAAAAAGGCTGTTTTTCTATGGCTTGAATGCTGCTCCATTCCTGGCTGCTAAGCGACTGACCGGTGGCAGGAATAGAAGTGATAAACGTGCCACGCGCGGAATCCCAATACAGAAAGTAGCCAAAGTAACCTGCTTTAAGCTTGCTGTCAATTGGCTTTTTGGACAGCTTGAAAGGGGTTATGTAGATGGAGGCACTTTGGCCTGCATGCTGCTGGCCATCATGGTTTCTGCGAGCCATCAGAGCGTTGCGCACAACCGACATATGCCAGTAGAAGAATTTGCGCATCTTTAAGTCAATCCAGTATGCGGCTAATTCCAAAGGCAGAAGATTTGGTCGTATTTTTTTGTTAGGCGTTAGGTATTGCGCTGGAAGTTGCGAGGGAGTAAAGCGATACTTTACAAAGTACGATTCTAACTGCTCTAATGGAAACGAGGCAGTGGCACCAGGGGTGGCTGCAATGTACGCCTTGATGGCCTGGTCGACGATGGAGTTCGGTACGATCGAATCTGACTGGACGCTGCTAACAGTGCCTGCGCGCGGTTTCAGACGGGTAATCGGGAATCGTGGCAGTGGTCCTGGGTTGTAGGGCGTTTGCGAGCCACTGGTTTGGGGGAGCAGTGCAGTGGTACCTTGATCAAACGGCGGTGCATTATACTCACCACCCGTACCTGGGCTGGTGATATGCTCTGGCTGTGTTAGTAGTTGTTGAACTAACGTGCTGTAACCAACCAGGCTGTCATTGTCATTGACGTGGTTGCTCGCTGCAATTCCACCGTTGGGGAGGGACGTGTCAAAGTCATCCCAAACAAGCTGTGGTGCTTGAGACTGAACGATAGGTGCCTGGGCCAGTGCATTATACGACGAGGGGCCTAAGTGTGAAGGAACAGGAAAGGGCTTGTTGAACAGCTTTGCATACGAGAATGGCTGGTCCTGGTCTCCGTTAGGAAACGCCATGTCAAAACATGGGTATTGGCTGTCTTCACCCGGTAGCACTGCCCCAACCAAGAGAGAGCTACTCCACCAGCTCAAGACGCAGCCGAGAACACACGCACGAATCTGCGCCATGGTGAGTATCGCCGAGGCAGGGGAAAAGCGTGGTAGCTGCGTGGGGGAAAGTATCAAAGTGACTGGTTGCAACTAAAATGAGCAGAGAAACGAAGTGAGCTCCTGTGGCACGAGCAGACAAAGGTGTCCAGGCCAGTGAACCAGGCAGATGCGCTCTAGCCTTAGCAAGCGCAAAATTGCAACACGCCAAAGCGATAGCCAGATGGCAATCTTTTATAAGCAGAGGAAAGCGATGAGCAGCAGGCCCATGGCTGCGAGCGTTCAAGGTGGCAACGGAGCATGTCCAACACGAAAATTGCAACGACCCGCGTTAATGCACGACATGGCTTATTCAAGAATTCTTTAGGGCCTCACATCGCTACTACTTCGTGGAGGCCAGTTTCTTTTTTGTTTCTTGCACACTGCGTTGCATTTGGGTGCAGCAGCGGGCATTTGGGCGTTGCACTGGCCACACTCATGCTAGGTTGCAGCCTCCCTTGACGCGTATTCTTTTTCGCAGACCCGTGCCCCTGACCATGGATTTTAGGCTGCACAAAAGGTGTCCAGCGATGTTTTCATTGGCCTTCAATGCTCACCTTGCACAAACCAACTAGTGGATAAACCATGGCGCACAGCATTGCGTTGGTTCAGCCAGGACCGTCATCATTGCTCAGCTGCCTTTATTTTGTCCAAGGGGCCCGATCAACCGTGAACTTCTGAAAATAAGGGGACGAGGAAGATGGAAAGACCGAGTGAGGAAAGCGAACGTGAGCGAGAAAGAATGAGACACTTAGTAAGCCTGGCACCGGCTAATATTAGCTGTGCCAATAGCGCTGCAATGGATTTCCTGGAGCTCATGGGGCAACACTGGGTGCGGTTGGTTTTTATGCCATCTATGCGTGTCAGCGTATGACGGCCAATGGCTGTTTATTTTTTCTTCTGTTCACCAGGGCTCAAGCCGGTCGCATCTTTGCATCAGCACCAGTCATTGGGCGTCGCTGGGTGCATTAGAGTGTGTCATAGTGGGGGTTAGATTGGTGAAGCAGAGCGCACAGGCGTGTCCATTGCTTGCGATTGTCAGCGAGTGAGTCGCTGCAAGTGTTTGCAGCGTTTCCATGCACCGCAGAAAAGGCCGTCGCAACCGTTCACCAGCTCAGGCTGCGGCTGATAAAGTGCTGGCTGATGACAGCAGGTGTGTGTCTTGGGCTGGTCCTGACCACGGTGGTCGGGGGTTGACGTTTATTGCGGGCAGCTTACTGTGTTAAGACAAGGAAACAAGGAGAAGGTTGAGCATGCTAGCCGTCATGTTGCTTTTGACCCGTTTCTTATGTGTCGCAGCGAAACCGGGAGCCTTGCGCCCATTTTGGCATTCAATCAGACCCACTCCAAGCACACTTGCTCTTCACTTGTTGATTTTCGGCGCTCTTGACCCTGTTGCCATATTAATCGCAGCAGCCCTGCTGAGCTCATTGGCGACGCTAGCGACTCTTACAGGCCCTGCTGGAGCATCCACATTTTGGGCCCTGGCCTATTTGTTCACCTAATTCGGGCCTATTGCTACAACAGCAGCCACCACCAAACCAGAGCCTTGCCGGCGACTGGCCTTTGTTTTTTAGCCGACCATGCTCCAGCGTTTCCAGTCGCTGGTTTCCACAGCTGTGGAGATAATAGCTCCGCATATCCAGACCCACGAAGAGCAGCTGTTGGACCACTGGCAACACATATGCGCCGTGTACGACTCCGCCTACCACTACCTCCTGGACGAATCGGTCTACATTACCAACATACCCAGCCATCTCGAGGCGATTCTCCGATGCATCCGGTCCGAAGAAGCCTTTTATGCCAAGGCCCAGCGCACAGAGCGGCCGCCGCACACCGAAACCCTACCTTCCAATGCCAACCATACCGCCGCCCGCGCTTCAAGGGCACTCAAGGACCAGCTCTCAAACGCCATCGCATCGGGCCTGCACGTGGGACCATGCCTCGAGGCAGTAAGCGACCACCAAATCCTTAGCCGCCTTGTGGACTATGCTGAGGCAGACCGGCCCCGCGGCATGCGGCTAGAGGTAGTCAAGTTCTTTACGCAGTTTATTGCTTTGGCCTCAGCCAAGTGTATCCCCGATAGCACCGTTCGTGAACCACTTATGCGCCTTCTTCATTTGCTGCAGGTTATTGTTCGTGCGGAGACAAGGAACCCGGTGGCAGACCAGCAGAGCAGCTTGGCTATGCACCCCCGCAGTCAGCGCCAGGTCCCACAATCCGAACGGCAGGGGGTTGCCGCTGGTGATGGTGATGATGTTAGAGCCAGGCCATCCTCGGCGCAGGGTCCCGCTCGGTTGCAGCGTGGGGCGACCATTCTAGGCGTAGGATCCAACCGAGGTCGTCCACAGCCATCGGTGGTAAATATGTTCAATGCTTCCACTACCAGTGGTGAAACGCCAATGCCACCCACAACTGTTAACCCCTTGGCAGAGCGAATCACCTCTGGTGAGTCAACCAATGGTGACATGGAGCCTGATCGGGCTGCCACCCTCAAGCGCCGTGCGACCATTGCCCACCGTGCGGCCTCACGCCGCGCTGCGCAAAATGGAGCACTTGTTGGTCGAGCGCCTTCAGCTGCTACCGGCTCGGAAGACCTGCTATCGCGCGCGCCTGGTGGACTACACCAGGAACTGCTTACACTTATCCAAACGATACTACATCATGTGCGCCGCCAGCCAGAGCTTATCAGTTTGATGGTCGACTGGGACAATGGAATCGCCGCTGACAACGTAAAAACTCCGCTCAGCGCTTTGCATCGGCCACCACCCCTACGCAAGTCCAGCCTCGGTTCGTCCATGGACTCGGACTCCCTCACTTTGACTTTAGACTCACAACCCGCCCCGGGGAAAATCATTGTCAACGTGCCTGCCCAAGCACAAATTGGTGGACTCGGTGCCATTAATTTGAAAGGGCAGGGGCTTACCTTAGCACAACCATTGGAAACACCAAACATTTCCAAGCCGTCACGAATACCAGGTACACCCCAAGCTTCTGCCCCATGCTTCCTAATCCTTGATATCTTAACAGAACTTTTGGTGGCGCCTACAATTCGACACCGGCTCATCGAGGACTGTATCCTTGTGGCACTGGACACAATGGCCACAGACCCCAATTTGACTCACGTTGTAATCCACCACTGCAAGCTACTCGAGGTCTTGGGCGAGCAACTAAGCTATCTCTATGCGGTGATGCCCTTTCGCCACTCGGGAGTTCGGGACCTGGATACTGAGCAGTTGCACCTAAATAACCAGGGTGAATTCTCGGGCACTTTGCGCCGCTTAGCCGGCATTCGAACCAGTGCCAAGTCCGTGTTAGCAAATATATTTACGGACGAAGGAAACAATGAGCCTTTCAGTGGCCCCAAGCTAACAACACCCAGCCCGGCCCACCCACCTGCCCGTCAAGGCCAACGCTTTCGCAAACAAACCAGCGTTGAAAGTCAACTACAGCTGGGTGACCATCAAGTGGTCCAGTCATTTTTTGCGCTATGGCAGTTTGTCGACCAGGTAGCATGTGTCTGCGAAGGCGCCGAGGACGTGGTGCTGGCACTTCAAAACCATATTATCCATGCGTTCTTACAACCAACCTTGACCGTGGGTCTATCATCGACCAGCGATGAACTGGCGTGCGTAGCAACCCAGTACGTGTCGGAGATGATTCGCATCACCCGATCCGAGTACCTGATGGAAGCCATATTTTACGCGCTCCTGGGAGAGGATTTTACCCCTGAACGGCCCACTCCGTCACCCAAGCATTCTGGTGCCTCATCCCCTGCACCACGGACAGAAAGTCCGCTGTCCAAACCGGCCTCGACAACAAAGGATGACGTAAGCAACGAGGGCCTGGTATTGTCCGACGCCGATGCCTTTTTGGCGTCAGCGCTCAATATTTCGATCCAATCCCTTTCGGTGTCAGCCATTGCCGAGGATTGGGTAAAGAGCGTGAGTTTGGCGCAAGATGGTGTCGATTCGGAAGCTGGCCGGGCATCGTCCTGCCTGTACGATGTGCCAAAGACCCCACCCAAGAGCTTGCGGGATACGATTATTGACCGTATTTTGGCGCCCAACGATAAACTCCGCCTTGCCACGCTGCAGCTGTTTGATACGATGCTGGAGACCTGCCACCAGTTTGCGTGCATTAGCCTGGTACTTCGCAACTTTATGGTCATGGATCCCCAGACACCCCTGACTAGTTCGTTTATGTCAGCGTTGGTGGCGTCATCGGAGCGCGGGAATGATTTTTCGCTTTCGGGCTCTGGCGGAATGTCCCCTACCACTACCGCGTCGTTCACTGACGGCGAGTCAGGGCACAGCGACCCCCACTGGCTAACCCTGGATGACACTGCACGACGACGCTTGGCCAAACAAGCCAATGACAATCGCATTAAACGCGCCATTGTGGAGCGATTTCTGGGCTTGATCCCCGTGATCGAGAGCAATTTTAGCTTTAGTCGAACAAAGCGAGCAAGTACCGATGACCCAGCCAAACCATACGTGTCCCCGTGGGAACCGCCCAAGAATCTGTATACCGTGGAACTTGGCCAAGAAGACTACATTGTGGACGCCCAGTCCCGCAACGCGCACGTGCACCGGATCAAGGCCGGGTGGCTTCCGTTTTCGGTGTTCTTGAAACGGGTAGCGCAATACAACCCCTTATCCGCCACCGTGGCTTCGACATCCTCCCACCGGTCCCGACAAAATTCGTCCTCGGCGGCCTATTCGCCAAGTCGCAGTAGCAGTCAATTAACCGCCAATGCCCCATCCTGCCCAAACGACAGGTCATTTCCCAACGAAAACTGGTCTAATCCCCGCCAACAAAGTCTGTCCGACCACCCACTGCCAACCGACGTGCACCAGCTGGGTTCGGCGTCAAGAGCCCGTGTCAAGGAACTGCATGTGTCGACTGACACGCCAATGGTAGTACCCTACGACCACGGCTTGGAGCAGGACCTGATGTTTCCCGAGCTCTACCCGGGCCGGTTTATTGCCACTCTACTGTCAGCCCTGTCCCGGCACTTGGAGCACCATATTGTGGAAAACCTCTTGGTAACAGGGCTGATTTGCAAAATGGCCGCTTTGGACGAACCAGCTCTCACATGGTACCTGTGCTGCGCTTGTCAAGCCCTTGATAGCCGGTTAGGCAAAAGCTTCGATGTCGATTGCGATGCAGTGGCTTCAGAACCGTTGCCAAATACCACGTTATCCCCGCGCTACTATCTTTACGACGTATTGCAAACGCTATCACACGACGCCTACCACATTTCGCTTCAAGTGCCAAACTTTGAAACTAGGCTATACTTTGCGCGTCAGCGTGGCGTAGAGTACCGAGTCGACGATACGGGCAAACCCGCTGAGAAACCCAACACTGCTGTGAACACGAGCATGGGACCACATCCAGGTGCCAAACCAGTGATTGTGACAGTACCTCACCAACAGTCGGAACCGAGCCAGGCCACCAGTAGCACCAATGGCCCTGAGACGGCGTCCCAGCAACTCACTATGCTAGCAACGTTGTCGCCTCAAACGATGAAGCAGCCACCTGCCCTGACGACCAGTATCAAGCGGTTCGTCAATGCGCACATCGTGCTTCAAGAATTTTGCAAAGAAATGGCGGCCTTTGCGCTAGTCAACCAGCTGGAATAAGCACAGCAGCAACCTATTTTTCTTCCCCATGACTTTGAATGCCACTCGGCTTTCTCTGCCATTCTTTCCAAATTTGGTAAACCGGCTCAAACTAGCTGCCTCTGGCCTACGTGCCGCCTACTTTGCCCGTTTAGTGTCGTTTTATCCACACTGTCCATAGGACGGGGTCAATATACGGTATCAGCGGTACTAGGACCAGAATTTTATTATTATATGGCTGTTGAGCTACCGGATTAGTAAATAGCATCGCAAATGTCAAGGCATAGTATATAGGGCAAAAGTTCAAAAGAGGCCAACCACGACTCAAACCACTGCCTGTATGAATATACTAATTGACAGTGACTTTACGTTGCGTGAAGTACGAATACATGCCATTGATTAAGACCAAGCAAGAAGAGACTTTTATAGTATACAACCAAACTGACTGGCTTATCTTGCTGGTAAAATAAATTTTGCCACTAGCGCAGGCTTATAAGAAATCACCATAAGCAGCACTGCCCAACTGTACTCATGCCTTTGAAAAAGCTCAACTTAAGCCCAGGTTGGCCAGCGCCACGACCCGCGTGGAGTTGCGTAGGCCTTCCCACATTCGACCAGCTGCGCTGCTTGGAATATTGGTGGGATCATCCGGACGACGCACCTGAGCAATCCAGGGTGGCTCAGTGGTAAACGCTTGGAGGGAGTGATGTTCCGCAGGGCTCAAGGTCATCATATCAATGGCATCGGTTGGCTTCTGCAGCAGATACAGTAAACGCCTGGCACCACGCAACGACACCATGTACCCATGGGTGCATCCCATCTTGTAGAATTTTAGTAATGACGGACTCTGATTATCCACCCGGTCTTTCGTGTTCACTGCGCCGCAACGGCCTGCATAAAACAGGTCCCAGTCTTTCGGCAACCGTGGAATCATCTCCACCAATAAATCCTTGGTGTTGGCTTCCAAGTCCACGTCGTCTTCAAGGATGAGCGCGTGGCGGTACCCCTTGGTCACAATGTCTTGGTACACGTTCATGTGGCTTCGCCAGCACGCCAATTGGGCCCCGGACAGCGACTTTGGCCGTTGCTCTTTGCCTGGCACAAGCCCCAGCATATCAGGCGTGGTTCCTGGGAAGAACTCGACGTCCAGGCCAGCGTACTGCATGAGAATGGACATCAGGTCCCTGCGATCGGTGCGCGATTTCAGGTTGATGATGTACACGTGGTCCACCTCTCCATGCTTGGACGCTACATCCTGTGGGAGGTCGATGCCGCCGTCAGTTCTGGCCATGTCGATGGGTAGCGGGGTGGTGCTTTCGGCTGACGCTGGTTGCAGCTTGGCAGTCTCCCAACTCGGTGGAGGCTGGGGAGCAGGAAATCACCTGACTCCCTTGGCCCCACCCAGCTGGCATCAGTGAGCTGCTAGGGCTTCACAGCCCCGGCTGCACCTGTGGGCCAACTATTTAAACACAAGCCCTTAGCCATCGAGGCAAATTAAGGCTTGAATAAATACCTGTTATTTATTACATTGTTTACTGTTGTTGGTCCTGCTCGGCCGAATTTCGTGACATGCTTATGCGCACCTTTGAGAGACTTTCTGTATGCAATCGGCAATACTGGTATCCAGAAATTCCAATGAGTCGTGGCCTTGTTCAACAAAACTGGGTATTTCAAGGCACCTTTGCTGCGTCAATGTACTACCTATTTTTGCTACCTAAATGGTTTATTATCTTACATGCTACAGTGCTACTAACAGTGTAGACTGGATGCATAGTGCAGCTTATTGGTATCATTTCCTGTAACTTGCACCAACACTTGCCACCAATGTCCCAATGTATCCAAAGTGGCGTTTTTGTAGCATGAACACAGCATTAACTAAGGACTTTGAAACCCTTCCTCTCATTGTGATGGTTTCTCAGCACATTTGTCGCTTTTTGTTTTGCAGCATTTTATTCTAGCTGGCCCTACCTAAATATATTTCTCAGATTTAGCTAGATAATGTGATACAGGCGCCAGTGGTAAAGGGTCTGAATAGGCGAAGTCCTTGGGCCTATAGGTCGGTTTATATTCATCTCTAGCGAAATAAAGTGCGGGATAACCAGTGAGGATCGTTCTAGCCAATACCATCAGCCAGTATAAAGTTCCTGTCATCTGAATTCATCCAAATCACTCAGGTCAAGGCCTTCATCAGGGTCAATTTCCTCATCCAAGTCATAACCATTATCTTCACCACCATGCTTGGCCCAGTAATCATCTAGGTTTCCACGTCGACACCCTTCCCAGTAAAGCTGTTGTGCTTCACGCTCATGTTCCTGTTAACTTTGTGTGCTATGGTCAGTGTGCGAAGGCGGGGGGTAATTTCGAAGCTAGGGGGACGGGTCTACAAAAAGGGTTTCTGCAGTGATTGGAGTCACCAATCTCCCCAGCAAATGCTCTATCACGATCCTGACGATAAGAAGCAGGAGGGCTTGGGAATTTTATGGGGCCAGTGCTGGCTGCTGGATTTTCAATTGTACCATTGTTTGCATCGATATCTGCTGCTTGCTGTGCAGAATACTGTTGCTGGTACAAATGGGGAGTACTACCTATATTTACGCAAGAAGGGTGTTTTGGCCCGAGGCCGCTGTTCGTTCTATCCTTGTCCAACAAGGGGGCTAAATCAGAGCTTTCATTACCAGGCGATTCGTAACCATCCCCGGTCTTCTTAAAGTCCTTCACGTCTTGTTGCAAAATGCGGCTATCGGAATCACCCACCTGATCCATACCATAGGTCTTTTGCTCGAAATAGCCACTTTCTGAGTCAAAATCTGCAAATAGATTGGCATCCTCCGGCGTCAGATCCTCATCACCAATGGAAAAAGGGGTGTCTTGGTTATCTCCGTGCCTGCCCATGGGTGAAAATATTTGGCGTTGGTTCAGGTTCAAATTATCCACCTTTGGAACTAGCACGTCGACTCGGCTAATGGGCAACCCTGCCTGGAGACCATCGCTGCTGTCGGACTGTGGCAGCAGTGGAGCTGCATCAACCGTGGTGTAGGCCACGCCAACGGCCAGCACGGCCACGAGACACGCCGTATAAGTCACCTTCATCCTGCGTGGAAATGTGGGCAGCTGGTGCAAATAGTCGTTCGGACTGTCACAAAATAGGGGCAGAGCAGAGGCATCAAACGAGTAGGTTGAATAAAATAGTAAGGTTATTTATTGGAAGCATAACCTGAGCTGGCTGCAGGGCCTTGGTGCCTTTAAATATGTTAGTGTTCTAGGCCAGGCCTGGGTGCGCAGCCATAGCAGCTCACCTTGCCCAATTAGGGTTTGGTTGGCTAGGCGCCTTCTGACTGGCTGCCTTGGCCCACCCAGCCCATTGGGTGACAATGTATCGGGTCGCGTCCTCGATACATAGAGCAGCGACCGCCCCTTGCCAACCATGGACCCAAGAGCGTTTGGTGCGGGACCAGCCTGAGCTGCTGGGGGCCTGGAGAAGTGAGCAGGTGTGACCACACCAGGCCGCTGCCGTATTAAAAAGGGTTAAAATAAAGGAACAAGGCCGCCGTGACCCGTTTCTGCAGCACTCACGGATCATAGCACTCGTCCAGCGCTGGCGAAGTTGATGGTATCTGTATACTAAAGCGGCCCGGTTCCTTTCCGTTGGGGCCATTGGGCGCTGCACTGGTGTGCCCATTGTGTTACTTGAAAATTCTAATCAGGGTCGTCCCAAAAAGGATGTGAATTCGCAAGCAGCTATAGGCTTTGTCGCAGAGTCTGGGTCTTTGAACAAACGGAGAAAAAGTACCGAGCACCAATCAGCCGTGTTCATACCCTTGGTACAAGTATGCCAGCAGAAACACCGAGTCTGATGGGTCTTCCACAACGACAGGTTGCCCACTTTTTACTCTATCCGGTCGTTGCGGGGTTTGGCGCACCTGCTTGAGCACTGGGAGGCCGTCAACGGTGACCAATTAGCCGTGCACCTCAGAGGTTGGCAACGCATATAAAAGCCGCGCCGTTTGGCGACCTTTTGTTGTAGTAAAATATCATTCAGCATACTAACTGCTTTCCCTTATCCTCACCATTGGTTGTATCGACTTGGCAATCATTGCGCTATTCTTGCGGCCAATACTAGTGAGTACGTGCTACTTGGCCAACAGTTGGCTGTTTGTCCTGTCACCCAATGGGCTGGGTGGGCCAAGGCAGCCAGTCAGAAGGCGCCTAGCCAACCAAACCCTAATTGGGCAAGGTGAGCTGCTATGGCTGCGCACCCAGGCCTGGCCTAGAACACTAACATATTTAAAGGCACCAAGGCCCTGCAGCCAGCTCATGTTATGCTTCCAATAAATAACCTTACTATTTTATTCAACCTACTCGTTTGATGGCTCTGTTCGGCCCCTATTTTGTGACAACATGACCAGTCCTTATTCTTGAAACTAAAATTATTTTTAGCACCAACGAGTTGGTCGTCAGGGCGACAGGGGACTTTGGGCTGTCGGGGATGCTTGTACTCCATACAACAGTACGGCGACCATGTTTTTCTCCTTTGCTTTTATTTCAATTGTATAGTGATGTACGACCAAGTGCTTCTCTCGCTGCCGATGGCGCCGAGTAAATGGCATTCATTCGCTTTTAGCTAGCTGCCGATGGCGGAGCCCAGACCTTCTTGGCTAACCACTGTATGGTGTGGCTACACAATAGCATAGGCCGCCAGCTCTGATACAAAGGATGCCAAGGCTGTGTAGCGATCAGCTGGTCTGGGTAGCCAACGCTATGCCAGGATAGCCTATCCGGCTGTGCCGTGGCCATTTTGGCGCTTTTTTATTCTTTGCGTTTAGTAGCTACTTTGGGCTCTGATAAAAATAAGGGTGCTTTCAGAGGTGGCATCGTGGAAGGCTGCACGACATTGATATCAAAGGGTAGTACCAGTACTGCGCAGACAGTGGCCAAGCACCATGCGTGCAACTGATGGCGTGCCCATAAGGTGTGCTACCATAGCGCCAACGTAAACAGCGTACACTGCCCTACTCTTTCTCTCCCAGCTCAACGGCACAGAGGCGTTGGTTGGAGTAACTCATGATTTCTGCAATGGAGGGGCCCATGCATGCCCTTGTGGGTGGCACAAGTCCAGCTCATTTGATACTTGCTATCACCCCATTTCCGCATAAATCCTTGGATGTGAATGGCTGTCGCTGGGCCCAACATCACTTTGATACCAGCCATTGCATACTCACGTCTGCAGTTATTTTCGACTGCTCTTAGGGCCGCGATGAATACCTCCCGATGGGGTTAGTGCAGTAGAAAGGTGATATTTACCATTCTATGCTCATTGGTGAACTCGTGCTCTTTTTTTCTCGCATCATGTTTTCTCGGGTAAAGCTGTTTGGGGTAGAAGTGAAGCTGTGCGTCTCCTCTCAAACAATCTAGCCTACATCAACTTTAGCCATGGAAATAAAAACGCATCAGGCTGTAGATTATTAGTATTATTTGGCGGGCTGCTGTAATTGACAGTTGCTTGGGAGAAGTGGCCATGCCATGTACGTGTCATGCGATAGGCATATAGCTCAGGCCTGCATGTTTAAAGACAGCGTGGGGTTGAAATAAGGATGGCATCGATTGACCTACCTGGCAATCGATGGAGCGTATACTTTTATCGCTCACGAAACAAAGCTTACCAAGCCAATCTAATACAAAACGTTTTATGCTGAAACTGGTCAGGTAAGTGATGTAGAATGGGTGACAAGCGCGACGTTAGCTGACTCAGGCTGCATTAATAAAGCTTCAAGTAAATAGGCTTTATTATCTCCCGCCATGCTACAGGCATCTAGGCAATTGCCAAATCCGCCAGTACCATGGCTCGGGTGGAGTTGCGTAGGCCCTCCCAGAGCCGACCGCCCCAGCTGCCTGGAATATTGGTGGGGTCATCTGGACGACGCACCTGAGCAATCCAGGGAGGGTTGGTTGCATATACCTGCGTCATATTGTGGTGCGCAAGACTCAAGATCATCAAGTCGATGGGGCCGGTTGGCTTCTGCAACAGATACAGTAAACGTCTGGCACCACGCAACGACACCACGTACCCATGGGTGCATCCGGTATTGTAAAATCGTAAAAGTGGCGGGTTTAGCTCGTCCACTTGATCGTTGTTATTTACTGAGCCGCAGAAGCCCGCATAAAACAGGTCCCAGTCTTTCGGCAACCGTGGAATCATTTCCGCCAACAGGTCCTTGGTGTTGATTTCCAGGTCTACGTCGTCTTCAAGGATAAGCGCGTGGCGGTATCCTTGAACCATCACGTCCCGGTACACGTTCATGTGGCTTCGCCAACACGCCAGTTGACCCTTGGTCAGCGATTTCGGCCGCTGCTTTTCACCCGGCACAAACCCCAGCATATCAGGCGTGGTACCCGGGAAGAACTCGACATCCAGGCCAGCATACTGCATGAGAATGGACATCAGGTCTTTGCGATCGGTGCGTGATTTCAGGTTGATGACGTAGACATGGTCCACCTCTTCGCGCTCGGGTGCATGATTTGCTGAAAATTCAAGGTCAATTACCGTGCTGTTGACTGTGATTGTTTGGTTGATGGCCAGCTCGTTGGCCGTTACCAGGGGCAGAACATCCTTTGGTGATGCTTGACGAGACGTGGCCTGACGCTGGTGACGCCAAATAGCCACCCCAATAATTTGCAAGGCAATAGCAACGATGATAAGCCCAGAAAGAAGGCATTTGAGCATACAGCGGAGCCGATGGCCGGAAGCATCGGGGTCGAGCATCGGGTTAGGGCTAGCCTTTGGCTTGATCAGGGGCAGTGTGGCAGAGCCCAGGGAATCAGTTGACTGCAGGGGATTCATCATGGGTAGCCTTCTGGTATATTACAAGGTTTTTTGGCTAAGCAACGCTAGCGTATAATATAGAAGGAATGATAAGAAGCAAAGTGCGGATAAAGGCTGAACGAGCTCAAAAGCTAACCAAAGGCATCTCCCAAGAAAGTGTCCATGGATGGCGAGGGCATCATCTGCTTAAAGGGTATTGTACAGCAACTATCTAACAACGGCAAGTGTGCCAGCAGGGCAAGTACCAAAAGAGTGTTCTCATCAGCATGGCGAACCCTTTTCATTTTATATCGGTAGCGGGTGCACTCGCTCCTGCCATCCAGTACAATGCCAAGCCTTGGTGGCGATGCAGGAGTCACTTGAAGAATAAAGTTGTTGAACCTAGCACACTGCCATGTTAGCCAAGCCCAAGCGACATGCTGAGAGAGAGAGCAGTTGGAATGAATCCCCATACTACTGATGCAATGCAAAGATGGACTCCCCTTTCTGCCGCTACCCAAACAAACTTGTACAGTGGTTGCAGCAAAGGACCTCTTGCAGGGCTTTGCCAGCGTCGCTGATGGGACACGATTTATTTTCGGAACAATGGGCGCAGGTGAGCGAATGTGATGGGAATACATGGATGGTTTTTCCAAACGCCACGGCGCGGTGACGTGTGGGTAACAGTACCACGCTGGCTACATTTTTTTATTAAGAGACTTCCACCTGTATTCCCGACCTGGAGACTAAACTGGGTTAAATCTTTAGCGTGGAGGCATGGTTAGCGCTGAAAGACTGAATCTACGCAGCCCTGGGGCCACACTTAGAACTGTGTCGATTATTGAACAAAGCCATTTTTCAAACCAATAGCTGCCAACCAAGCGCTTGAAAAGTGGACGGTTCGAAACTCAGCATCCTCACGCGCATTACTCTCAATGCCTATTGTTCAGTTTTAAGAACCTGCCCATTAGCTGCCGACCACTCTGGAGCACTTTGGGCAATCCATCCGGCGGTTGAGCTAGCCCAGCGGTGGTGCTGGCTGAAGTGCTGGAATGGCCCAACCCGATGCAGCGTTAGATTGGCAGCAGATACCTCCTAACGCGTCAACTGGAAACCGCTTCCAGCTGCAGTGGGCCAAGTGCAGGCAGACGCATGGCGCATGAGTGCACAGAGTAACACTACTTTAGTCTACAGTTACTCACAAAGAACAGTTTCCGCTGAGCAGAACAATGGCAGCAAACTTGTCCTGAGCATCGGCTTCAAGGTCAAAATCATCCTCGCGAATTGGTGCATACGGGCACCCTCTCCCTTTGACCACGACGCTCGGGCGCACGTTTGTGACCTCGTATCAACCGGTACGACTGACCAGATTGGTGCGGTGAACTAGTTGCTGACGGCCCGAGTTGTGCGCAAGGCATGCTTTATAAACAAAGCACAGTACGTTGTGCAAAGCCCTAACGCTGGGTGTTACCTTTAGTCTGACAAATTGGCTGGTCGATCGAATATACGTTGTGGCATATCTCGTGGCAGAGATAGCAGCCCAAGCTACAGGAATCTAAATGCTGCCAGGTAGTACTCGGGTGCCGTAGCACGCCAACAAAAACCCAGTGTCACCACTTGGTTTGCCAAAAAAATCTTTTTGTAAAATAACAGTTACTAATCTGCTGCACAGCGAAGCTGAGCAGGTTATAGCGATTCCTTGATCATTATGCGTCTTATAACATCAACCTGAATAGTCCCCAAAGAAAAACCGCTGCCGTCCACCGTGCAAAGGAGAAACGCCATGCACAACGGTAGTTGCGCTGATCTGTCAGTCGTATGGCAAAAAGTTTGAATCAATGGCGTTAGACTGATTAACCAGACTACCAATAAAGTAGCTTCTTGTCTTTATAATCGCGGTATATAACGACGGCAGGAATAAAAAATGGTAAAGAAAATAAACTGAAAAAATATGACAATACATCATGGAAGGTTGCTTATCAACGGATAAACAAAATACAACAGAACCCATGGACATTTTACGCGAACAAGTGGGAGCAGTGGGCCAAGTGCCCCCACCACACTTGCGCACCATCCCCATCTACAGCTTGCCAGCTGTGCACGCAGTGTGTCTGAGACCGTTACACCACAGACCATTGGCAAGTCACGAGTCTGTGGCTCACCATGTCGATTGTGGGGAGGGGGAGAGCTTGACTGGCTGACAGCGTGTGCTGAGTAAATAAAGGTGTATACACATCTCGGATTTAGATGTGGGTAGGCATTCCCATTCGCACAAAAGCACAGTCCGCCGCAACCACCAATACCCGCATTCACACAAAAAACGGGCATTATGTACTACAACCTCCACACACAATCGCTCTTCCCCCACGGTCAAGTTGGCAAGCGTCACCGCTACTTAACCTTGCACACATCAGCAATGAAACGCGGCCCTTGTTGATTGTATGCTCGTTCACGGCTGCTGGGGTTGACCGGATGGCTCTGAATGGGCAGTAGTGGGACCATCAGGTCGCTGATGGCCGTAGTCATCCCCGTTATAGCGATAATTTTGGTTGTAGTAACCTCCGCGACCCCGGCCTCGGCCGCCGCCGCGGTAACCACGGCCACCGCCTCCTCGGTAGCCGCGCGGAGCATAGCCATTGTTGCGGTAGTACCGACTATGCGCCTGCGGTTGCCCAAAGGTCTCGACGTTGAGCTTGCGCTCTTCGTGCATGCGCGTACGCCGTGGCCGACCACCACTACTGGCAGAATTCTGGGCAGCATTGGCGGGGTTTTCAGCGCGTTCTTTGGCTTCACACGAGATGTTATCAAAAAACGAG
>JANBQA010000351.1:0-16618 GCA_027576955.1 Dimargaris xerosporica
A
This sequence comes from Dimargaris xerosporica, assembly GCA_027576955.1. Taxonomy (NCBI): domain Eukaryota; kingdom Fungi; phylum Kickxellomycota; class Dimargaritomycetes; order Dimargaritales; family Dimargaritaceae; genus Dimargaris; species Dimargaris xerosporica. Next base: position 2 of record JANBQA010000351.1, read on the forward strand.
TTCGCCATCTGGCGCCTTTATCACGGGCCTACAGGTACACGGCAACGCTTGCACTGACGCGTTAGCCAACGGTGCACTGGGCTGCTTGAGTGTACCAGGAAGTCATATTGGGCCAGTAGCGTGTGCTTAATCATCTATGGCAGCCTGGTCTGGCGTCATTTTTTCTCGGCCACGACTAATACCCCAGGCCGGCTTAGCCCAAACAATATTTGGTGACACTATATTGATAGCGGTGGAGTGAAAAAAGTGAGAGGGTGAGAGGACAGAATGAAAACAGTTTTCATCTTTTGCTCTCATCTATCCTCGAGCTGTGGCTAATAGTGTGCGTAAACCAGCGTGAAATATCCTCTTTATTATCCCAATTATTCGCCTACCCATAGGTTGCAGCGCTGAGCATCTAGCTGAAATATCATTCTCCAATTTATGCTGGTTGAAGGCAACCGTCATTGACAACATTTCTGCCCGCGTTTTGCCTACCACCAAGTACTATATATAGAGCGCTGGTCGCAATGGGGTCATTTGCGACATGCAACTGTGCATAGGCGATTAAGCTGTCAAGCTGCGCAGTATTAGAGATTTAGTATTATCCCAGTGTCACACTGAGCCTTTGGCTCATTATAGCATGGCTTTGCTATTTAAGAGTGTTGGTGTCAGGTTTTCCAGCGGTTGTAGGGCTTTACACACTCTGAACACTGATTCAAGTCATGGTGGCTTATTGATACGTTTTATTTTAAAGCGCACCCATGGGCTGTGCAATTTCTACAGCAACGATCACAATGAACTAATCTTCTACACATTTCAGCTCTACACTTTACAGCGATCATTGGGATCCCAGGCAATGTTCAGGGAAAAATGGTGCATTGCGTGGTTTAAGCGTAGTATTCATCTGCGGTGCTCCCACTCCCACTGCTACTGCTTGAATCACCTTTAATTTTGTTCCACAAATACATGGCGCCTCCACCAGCAGCTGCAGCGCCAAGCAATCTTTTCTTGCTGGGATCGGGGTTGGGGCGCGCAGAGGTCTGATGGGTCAGGGCAAGCGCAGCAACGAACGCCACGATCATGATGCTACCAAGCGAACGCATGATGGTATTGGGGAGTTGAGTGGAGACGGATGACGAGTAAACAGAAAACAGGATTGACAATAGACTGTTATGTAGTGTACAAAAGCACGGTAACAGCGAACAGTTGAAATGCTGATGGCGATAAATCAAACCGCTTTAGGATGTGATGATGATAGGACCATTGAGGTTAGGCTCAGAGGGGGTATTTATAACCAAAGGCGCAGGGGGAGTTTCACGCCCAGTTATGCTCAGATGGCTTAGATTGGAGAAATAGGTCACTATGCCAATGCCTGGTGTTCAAGAGTGAGCCCGCTTAATGCACCATGCCAAGGGTGCCAAGGCCGCCCTATCCCAAAGGCTCACTGAAATAAAAACCCACTATGGAATGGGGCCTGGGCTCCAGAGCCAATTTTATTGCGTATATAGTGGACCTCAGCGTTGCAGGCTTATTGGACCCCCTCGAGGCGATATTAGCTGACCAGCTACCAATTGATAACTGTGTTAAACGATGGCGGTGTCAAGTTGACAGGTGGTAGTGGTGGCAAGAGTGCCTGTAAAGTGACTGTAAAGACGCTTACACTCATCCAAAGGTCATGCTAACAGGATAAGAAAAAATAGCTACCATTTCATATATTTTTAACGGTTTTCCCCAGATAGCCAAGGGCATGGTTTCGGCGTATTGCTAATAAAATAACACAGCATGGCAGCGCGCAGCAACAGAAAACACGCCTTTATGCTGGAGTGTATATTTTATTAGGGCTAACGTCATGGCGTCCATTGTTTGCTGTTGGCGGTGACCCATGCATTAAAGGCTGGGAACTGGTGCCCGATCCATGGTGTATAAAATGCAATGGGAGCAACCCAATGACTGCCAACGCCAGTGAGCGGTAAATTTAGGCCTGGGCCCTTTTATTGCATGCTGGAAGCCTGTTTATTATCTATTGCTTTTACTACGCAGACCGTGGGCAACGGGTCCCCAGCCCAGTGTGGGGCTCGGCGCCAACCAGTGGCACACAGTCAAAAATCCGTTGGATGAGCGCATATTGGTAATGGGAGGCCTCCGCCGTACTACATTATCGCCTAGTGTATACACAAATATTTTTTCAAACACAATACCGGTGAAAAAATAAGCAATAGGCTGATCAAACAAGAGAATCCATCAGGAAGCGTACTCTCGTTGACTGAACACTGGTGCCTTTCTCAGGTCCTGTTGGCCCAAACCATACACGCCCCTCGGTGGACGCTGCACACAGTGGCGATGCTCATTACTGCTGCAACCAGTGATTCTGGATTAGCGAAAAGAAAGGCTTTGGGATTGCAGAAATGGTGTGGCGGCAGAAGAAATGCCATAGTGACTACAGATTTGATGCGTAAGAAACAAAACGATATGCCAGGCCGGATGGTGTTTCTAATACCAACAAACCTCATACCATCAATTGGCTCAATGCCACTGGTGATCCTGACATGCTGTCCAGCTTAGTGTCTTTAATGCCCGGGATCATTTGGCCATCCCCCACCAATTGGGCCAAACAGAACTTGCCATGGACAATAGGCATATGGTCCTACCAAATTAGTCTTGAACAACAATTGGGCGAACCAATGGGCGTTAGTAGGAAGCTAGTGCTCAGGGGTGATGTGGTAACCACCACGCTATGCCAGTTTAGACATGAAATGTCGGTTTACCTTGTAGAACCCTTTCACTTCAGGACCCACCACAGCCACGCAAAATATAGATCAGCTGCCTTTGCCTTGCGCAATTATCTCTCACCATTACGCCGCTCTGAACGTGGACTGTCGTGCTTGGTCAACCAGAGCGTAAACAAACCCCACAAAAATAATTGGAGGTGCTGACCACCCACCTCGGCAACAATAACAATAGTAAAAAGTCTAAAACCTTGTCTGGTGATGGATTCGGTGCCCTGCACGGATAGTGACGTTAGTTTTCCCTTTGTTCTATGTACATTATATAAACCCCGCCAGCCGCTGTGCTTTCCACCGGTATTGTACTTGTACTACAAAATCCTGCCCTGCGTAGTGCTCATTTTGACACACGCACCTACAGCATTCCACGTACCTTCAGCTCACCATTGCATCCAATTTCTCCTGGTACTGTTCAGCTATCCAATGGTGGCAACTTCCCGACCAACAATCCTGACGGGGCGGTCAGAGGGTGGCATGTGTGTAGGTCATTGAGCGCATTCACGGCAACCTATTGGTGACGTTGGTCAGCAGCTCACAGTTATCGTTTTCAAGTTTACTAGCTCCATAGCTTAACCACGATGGAATTATTCCTTAACCGCTGCTACGTACTTTTATCAACCTTGGAACGGTGGATAGCGCCGATGTCGTCGAGTCAGCCACCGGTTAGCTCTGCTCGTGTAGACTCTGTCACATCTGCGAGGTTGCACAAGGACATGCCTATAAAGAACAAACTGACGAGTTATTCCACATCCAATAGCTTCGGGTTCGACAAGACCAAGACAAGCGAGATGGCCAATAACCATTTGAACGCCCAAATCAAGAACAACACAGTGATCGTCGATGTCAGCCTACTGATAGCATGAGCAGGGCCTAGGAACACTGCTGCCGCGACCCACGCCACCGATATTTATACCAACCTGTGCAATTCCAACCGACTAGGTGGTGGTACGGGTGCCCTGAGAACGCTAGTCAATGAATAGTGTACCAACGAAGAAGCCACGTATCTCGGAATGCAGCAGCAGTTCGGTCTTATTGCGCGTGCAGTGTATGACGATGTGTTGCAGCTGAAGCCCACTGACCCGGTGCGGCAGTAGACTCACCTCTTGCAATCCACGGCTGAGTTCGATTACATGCCCGCTGACTCTGACAGCAATGTGCGACCCGACATGACCATCACTGCTCGAACAATTCCAACCGATGGTTTTCCACATGCCGCTGCCAAAGAAGAATGGCAGAATGTTGCGGCGGTTATTGAGGGAAAGTGGCGGACACGTACAGTCAACAAGGGTAACGAACCTAGCCGAACTGCGCTGGACAAGGCAGGGGGCCAAATGGCGCACTACATCCTTAACCGTTACACCATCCAGCCTAATCGCCGGTTCGCCTGAGCAATCATCATGGTCAATACGTTTGTGTACGCGTGCTTTTTTGGTCGGGACCATATACACCGAACCACGGCCATTAACCTCACCACACGCGATGGCTACCACCAGCTGGCTCAATTTCTCACCTTTTGGTCGTTGGCTGGCCCCGCACAGCTCGGATTCGACCCCACGATTCAGCTGGACGTAGCCACAAAGCACTGAGTCATTACATGCTTTGACGACGCCAGTGCCAGTGGCCCACTAGCACAGTGCAGGTTTTAAGCCCGACATAATACTTTATCCATTCGCCCATCGCTGTTTGGTCGCCGCACAATGTCGTTTTTGGCATCAGAGCATCCGAATGACACATCCACCGTATTTATCAAGGACGCGTGGCCTGTGTCGACCGTTGGCACAACTGGTGACGATCCGCGCAGCGAAATTACTCTGCTTTGTCATATTGACGAGCAATTTTCCAAAAAAAGCATAGATATGCCATACCCAAAGTTCGTGATGGGTGGTACCGTTAGTCAGCGCATTCATGACGTTTGGAAGTGCGACGATACCACTTTGGCTTATGGCGACACCCAAACCACACTGTCCTCTCTGAACTCACAAATACCAACGCCAGTGCACCGCGTGCATCGACACATGGTCATGACACCCATTGCCGAACGCCTTAAAACGCTCAAGAATTTCCATGAGCTGATCGTAGTGCTGGCTGATGCCATGGCCTTTCACCAAAGGCTGTACTATGACTGCAGCATTTTCCACCGCGATATCTCGACCAATAACACCATGGTAGTGCGGCAAAACAACCGGTTGCAAGGTATGCTAGTTGATTTGGACAGCGCCATTTATACCGACGCCTTGCCATCATCGGGACGGCGAGAATAAACGGGGTCGCTATTCTTTATGAGTATCGGGAATTTGGAAGGCAGCGATACCAAATGAACAGCTCTGGACGATTGGGAGCCCCTGCTGTATGTCATATGTTGGCTGGGCACGTTTGCATTTGAAGAGAAAAATCCCACTAAACCATTGCAATTATATCAGAGCAAAGCGAATATTTGCTCATGGTTGGAGGGCAGTATGATAAGCGCTGCAGAGGCTAAACGGATGATGATGATCACTCCTCGTGCCTTTGAGACAGTCCTGGACCATTTTCAGTGCCAAACGGGAAATCTAGCTTTAGAGGATATAGCCACCGAATTACACTATGGGTTGTTCCAATACACACACTGCAAAGGTCTCTTTTCACTTGGCCCTGTAATCTTCGTCGCGAGCGCTTGACTGCTAATAGCGGTAATCGCTATGACCTATTAAAGGCTCGCGTCCATTATGAACAAGCTATTGTTGCTAATTGTCACAAGATACTGCAGAAAACAGCCCTGATGGTACGTGCGGAACTTTTGTCTCTATCCTCGTAACCTTCTAGCCCCAGATGATTGCATCATCAGGCAGCACTAGTGACACTTTTCCATGTATTTTTTAGATAAAACCAATTGTTTATACCAGGAAATTCCAATTGCGACTGCAGCTCTTTGCCAACTTGATGCCAAGCACCGTTAACGGTCCTATTCAAACTTTCACTGGTCGATTGAGCATCTGGTGCTGGTTGGCCACCAATGCAATACTATAGGAGCCCAAGATGAGGATGTAGAGCATTGCTTTGTAAGGCTTCAGGTCTGAGATGAGCGGGGAGGGGGGCTATAGCTGGTCAGCGCAGGATTATTGAAATTCGTATCTGATGTACAGGACGCAGTGGGGCTAGGGCTGATGTCAGCTACTCCAATAGGATTGTGGTCACGAATTCTGGTATTGTTGCACCTCTTGGCTGGCCTGCTAAACGGCAGCCCTGGCATTCATGAACAGCCTCCCACCTTCCAAACGCACAATGGCGCACAACAACGGCGGTCTTCACATTATAGTATATACTGCAGTTCCAACACAGACCCCTGGTCTGTGCAACGCGACTCTTGCCAATCACACATGATATGACACAGACACATGCGGTTGGATTGGAGAAATGCAGGGAAAAGATGCATTTACCACCTCCTCTGCTGTCACAAAATTCGGCCGAGCAGGACCAGCAACAATAAATGATGTAGTAATAACAGGTATTTATTCAAGCCTTAATTTGCCTCGATGGCTAAGGGCTTGTATTTAAATAGCTGGCCCACAGGTGCAGCCGGGGCTGCGAAGCCCTAGCAGCTCACTGATGCCAGCTGGGCAGGGCCAAGGGAGTCAGGTGATTTCCTGCTCCCCAGCCTCCACCGAGCTGGGAGACACCAGCATAGGCAGCTATTCTAGCCATGGGCAATTTGACAGTGACGATGAAATACCCACCCCGACCACACCAGCAGAGTTTTACGACCCTGGCTACGCCAACGCCATACGAACCCAGTTTGCTGCCCAGCCCAATATTCACCAGCTCGTTGATGACCTGATTGCCGCTTATGAGGCAGTTGAAGTGCCTGGAGTGTTCCCAGTTGCGCATTACCTTCAGGCCATCCTGCAAGCGAACCTTTGGGACACGGTTGGTACAGCTAGTACCAAGACAGTTGCAAATAGCCATGCTCTTGTGCTAATGCGTGTTATTCGGCTGCTGATATCTCAGGCGCAAGAAATCGATGATGGTGCTGCCGTGAGATTTTTAGAGCAGGCTCACAGGGTGCTGCGAGTTGTTTCCCAAAATTTCGTGCAAAGGCAAATGGATACTCTCCCGGACTTGTATGCCCGTCGGTCTGCTACAGTTGCCCCTGCAGATTTTTTGCGTGGCTATATTCGGCAAGTAAGCCTTGGAGATGGCCCCACCGATAATGAAGCGCTTATTCAACTGGCAGACAGTTTGGGCGGTGGAACCATCAGTCCAATCCATGTCGTTCAATTCATGAACAACATTTATGCTCGTCGGGGCCAAGAACTGTTTGAAAACTTCCAAACTCCGCCGGCAGCCCATCAATAAGACTCTATGTCGCGTCAACAGGGTTTCACAGGCTAGACAGCATTTTTGTCGACGACCAATGGTAAGACTCACCGCCGCAGACATGATATGGTCATGAAATAAAAATAGTGTTGTTCTATTGTGACTGACAAGATTGAATAGCTGGAGAAAGATAGAGCTAGAAAAAGCGCTAAAAACCTAATTCGAGCCCGGCATTGCTTAGACTTGAGGTGCATATCGTTGGCGTATGAGTTGTAAAAAATTGCCCAGCCACCTTCAGTGCCAAAAGGTGCCCCTCCTTTGAAGGCCCAGTACGATAAATGCAACAGGGTCCCTTGACCCCAGCGCATAAAAAATAGTGCGAGCTCATTGCCGTGCAGCATCATGGCCATTCCTTAGCACTGACCTATGAGCTGAGGCGAGTGTAGGTTAAATTATCGAGGCGCTGCGACACTGACCAAGATGCTCTGTCTACCCCATGTGGCTTAGTAGCTGTGACCAAACTGGTCGTGATAAAGTAGCGATGGAGCTGGATGGGGCCGTTAACGACGTTCTCTGTTGCCTTGACGAATCAATGCCGCCACCCATTTCCAGTGACACCACATGCTCTTTATGTGCCACCGTACGCTGGCTTCCCCAGATACTCTATCCTCACCTGGCCTCTTGAACGCCATTCTGTCTTTGGATGCCCTGCTGGTTGCCCCAACCCATAGTCATGCCTCAAGCACGCCGTTCCAAGTGGACCAATGAAGTGGAACGAAGGGCACCATTCAAGCCTGGCGCCCATAGTCACTCGCTCGTGTAACAGCCGCCATCGCGAGCTCAGCGTTCGTCACAGCCTCATAGCTCGCTCTATTCCTTGCACAAAAGGCCAAATCGCGCTGACGCCTTTTTCGGCTCTGGCGGCTGGTCACAGCGATTTGGTTGTGCTACATTATCCCATGCCGCTCTAAATAAATACCGCGCTTCTAGCTCCCACTGTTCGCCCACCCTTTCAACCGCCTCTTTGCTAGAGTATCGGTTGAGCTTTGCCACGTTTGTTTTCTGCACCGCCTTGTAGCCCAGTTTTTTCAGTACTGTTTCCCGGTACGCTTTCCCTAACCCCTATTTCTTTGGTATAGGGGAACTATCCTTACAATCGATCACTACGTCGCTTATTACCATGAACGGGTATTTCGCCATCACAGTCCTTGCATTGGCAGCCACTGCTGCGCAGATAGCTGACAGTGCACCCACACCCTTTGTCGGTGCCCTAACTGGCAGTACCTTGCCCCATTCCCAGCTACAACGTCGAACTCCCTCGTATGATGTTAACGGCAGTTTCGAGGGGACGTTGAATGACTTCGAGCAGGATGGCAGTAGCGATGACATGGACAGCAAACAGGACTTGGATAGGAATAACGATTCCGAGGTGCCGGACCCGATGATTGAGGCAAAGTCAAGTCCGCCCGGTTTCAGTGCCACTGGTTACAACCAGGCCCTTGCCAAATGGTTTCAAGAGCACCATGACCCGAGCACATTTGTGGAGTGCTTGATATATGTTTACAATGCTCAAGGAAGCCCAGGTGATTATCCCATTGGCATGTATCTGCGATACTTTCAGTATTGGCTGCAAACTCTGCCCCAAGCAGCCCGGTATTACGACGACCTGGCCATGGCCAGCGTGGCCATTGGCCCTTTGCTAGCTTATCTCGGAGCACTGGAATCCAGTTGTAGTGAAAGCGATGAGGATGCGCGCACGTTTCTGCAACAGACTCAGCAGATCATTGGTATCCCCTCGATCAGGTCAGTCACTTCGGCACACAAAGTCCTTGAACAAGAATTGTCTCAGAGAAGTGGTATGCCCGATGCTTCGGAAGTCCTGTGGGAGACCATTGAAGCGCTTGGCTTTTCACGCATCGAGACTTTGAATGATGTGGTGGGAAAATATGCCAACCGCATGGCTCATGGCAGCCTTAGCTGGGATGACGCCGCCAATTTCATTATAGAGTTGTTTGAAATCGTGGCCATGGACTTTAAGAATTACGTTGACCACCAGTTGATGCAAGCATAGCAGCGATGGGGTTTTTAACTAAGCTTTAGACCGATACCCATGCCTTGAATGCAGGGACGGTGTGCTCATGGGTGCATTCGGGATTACAAAGGGCGAGCGCGGCTGTGGGCGCAGGTACCGCTTTAAGCAATAGCCCCACACTCAGATCCGAATAAAACATGCCCTCCATCCTGGACTTTTAACTGCTATAAGGCCTGTCCAGGTAGAATTTCCGACGCGTGTGCCTGCTGCTGCCGTACCCGTTCCTGGTAAACCTTGGCACTTATTTTTGCACTTTGACGCATTTTTTCTTATGGGACGCCATTGCGCCAATGGCCCTGCCATCAGTGCGCCTAGCTCTACCACCATTTAATCCCATTCTCCCATGACACAAGAAGGCCAAACGGGAAGGCACTCCTAACCCGTATGGCCCTCCAAAAGTCGAGAATTCTGACTTGCACTCTATATAAGATGCTGCGCTCAGTTTGCCAGAAGATGGACGCATTAGCTGGAGCAGACGTAGACATACTGCAATCCCGCTAATTCATTGGCAGCTTATAAGCTGACAAGGAGTAAGATCAAATGATCAAGAGGGAACCCTGCCATATAGAGGCACTAGCGTTTTTTTTAAACGCTGAGCAGTTGGGAGGCCAGACTTGGTAAACCTATGTTTTCGGTGAGTGAGATGCTGCGCTTGTTAGGGCGCATGTGTATGAATGATACCCAAGCAACTACGAGGAGGATCTGGTTAAAAGATTAGTGAGGATGCTGCTGCTACTCACTTTGTTGTTATTTTTAGACAATGTGGAGCAGCATCACTCGTACGTCAGGAGGCAGCACTGCCCGGTTGCGCTACGATAGTGCCAATCAGGGTCGGCATTGGCAAGTGACTGCGCGCATCCTGGGGTTGATTTCAAGGTGCAAAAAAGGCACTGGAGAGGATCACGATAGTCACAGCGATAAAGAACTATTGTTATTGTTGCTGCCAAGAGCACTGGTTGTTACAAAGACCATTTGGGGGGCCATTCCTACAGAGCATTAGCTACGTTTTATGAGCGTATGAGGCCGCCTGGCACAGATGCATTGTATTGCTGCGATGCTACTCAAAGGCCATGGTCAGCCATAGCCTAGGACTGGTGGCCATTGGCCCAAACTTTAAGCCTGGCATTTATCGGTGATCCCGCCGATATTGCCGAGATGCTGCGATCGTGTGCCCAGCAATGTCCTAGGTCTCTTTGGCCCCCACCTATGCTTTAGAGTTGTCCGTTGCTGCAACCTCCACTTTTTTTTGTTGTTATTCTTACCACAGCAAGGCATTCTGGCGGACAATGCGCCCTCCCCTTTTCCCATGCTTGCCAACCACCCCCTCCCGCTGGGATTTCCGAAGCGACCAACCAGACCATGCAGGTAGCCGTGGGTGTGGCACTGTTTCGACGCACAAGGGATGCGTACCGGGACGAAGTGGGCGTACTCGTGGTTGGCCCCTGGACTCCTTTTCTTGGAAAAAAGGCATCACTCTTGGTGCCCTTTTTGCTTTCCGTCGCGCCCAATCCCTCTGGGGGCGCTTTAGTGGAAAAACCAAAGCAACGACAACAGCGACGACAATAACAACGAAATATAGGGAGAAGGGGGGGGACGGACATCGGGCCCTTTGAGCAGTGCATCAAGGCCATTCCCACTGTGGGTGAGGTGTGTACCTGGCATGACGAGGCTTGCCTTTACCTTGTGCCCAACTCGTATGGCGAGGTTGAGCACCGAGGAGGGTTTAATGGTATGGTGTGGATGCACCCCGAGAGTTTGGCTTGCCAGCCAGGTGCAGTGCGTTGCCAGGATGGACAAAGGCGGTGGGTTCTCACTGCTGGTGCGTGGCGTCAGGGCTGCCCGCGATTTCACGCGGGATTTACTCTGGGCTACCACAACTGATCTTGGCAACACGAGTGGGTGTGTGAGCACAAGGCTCGGCCAGCTGCGATTGTGTGCAGTCAGCTGCTACGTAGTTCGGTGTGGGAGGCGGCGCTACTGTGGATGCCGGCCAAGTGACGCATTCTGGATCCATGTGTGTGCTCATGGGTGTGGCCGCTCGGTGCAACTGGGCGGCGCAAAATGGTGCGCTGGTCCTATATAACCGGTCGGCCGGCTGGATATTGGCAGCCCACGGCCCCATTGTAGTGCCTTGGCACCCTGCGACTGCTCGTGTCCTCCTTTTTCTTTTCGTTCCTTTGGGTGTTACTGCTTGGCTTTGTGCCTGTTCGACTTTTGGCCGGTACGCTGTCGTATCAGCATTACCCACCGCAGACTTCAGGCTGCCTTCCTGCTTTGCCTTGGTTTCCTTTGGCTGACCACGCCCTTGGCTCTATGCGCTGCTGTCCCTGCCCGTATTAATCACCGGACAATCCTGACTAGGTAAGGCGAGTCGTACTGAGTCCCTTGCTGTGAGTCGTCGGTCGCTCACAACCGTTTGGCGTGCGGGTTCGATTCGCAAAGCGAGGTGCTGTTGTTATTGTTATTGTTTCGAAGGTGGGGAAGGCGCCCAGTGGCCCACGTTTCTGTACCGAGATACGGTTTGCCACAGTCTTTCTCCCCCTTTTCCCCTTGACACACAGTCCCTTTCATCATTGATAGCTCTCTACACTCACCGCTACGCTTCAAACACACACACAGCCCTCGCTAGCTACTTTTTTCCTGTCGCTTTCCCCCCATCTCTCCCTCTGGTTATCGCTTGGCGGGTGAGAGAAAAGGGTGCGTGCGTGCAAAGCTTGGGCGCTCTGCTGACCCGGTGTCCTCGCCACTACTTAACCCCAGCGCCATCACCTTGGCCTGCTTCTAACTACCTGCCTATCCCTAATCGCAGTTGTGCTGGGATCAAGCGGTTTTTGGCGGTGAATATTAACCGTGTGTTTTCTCGTGGGATTACCCTCTTCGTTCTCTCCTCCCATTCTTTCTCGATTGCTTGGGGTGTGCCGGTGTCGTTGTTCGTTTGTCAGCGCCTTTCGTGTGCCACGAGCCACCAATCGAAACCAGCACGCGTGACTCCCTCGTTCTTCACCCGTATATATATCTCTTACACCGGGCAACCCGAATGCCCAACGGCATTCTTTTCGTCTTTACAGCCGTCGCCTGTACCAACCAATTCTCAACGTCGCGGTTAATGCCAGTGTGTGGCTTGGTTGCGGACCACTAGCCAACTGGGGAAAGATTGCGTCGATTCGGTGGCCGGCCGACCTGCGCCAATAGCCAGTCCTTTGCCCTGGTGCAACTCCGCACCAACCATAGCCCCGGCCGAGAAAAGCGCGTGTTTATTTGCAGGCTGCGTCGTGAGGGTGCCCCGTACCTCTGTTGGCCATTTCCTTTGCCGCCCTTAACACCACATATCCCTTCCTCAGCCTTTACCTTGCACGCTTTCGGTCTGCTTGGCTTGCTTTCTTCGGCTCGCAACCCTGCCCCTACCAATTGCGGCTAGTGCCATGTATTTAGGACCGGGCGGGATGCCCTTGTGCCCTGCGTGCCAACAGACTCCGACCTGTATATGCTCGGCCCGTCTACTAACGTCCACGCCGCCACCGCCACCAGCCCCGCTACCACACCTTGATTACGCTAGCTTTCCGCGGCAAGTCTGCCCACCGGCCCCGCGCTATGACGCCCCACCGCCCGTGTTATCCCCAGATGTGCTTCCACCCGTACTTTCTCCAGCCGACGCAGTGTTGGATATGGACCTTATCCTGGATTCCGAGGTCGATGAGAGCTTGTTGGCCATGGAGGTAAGTGTTGGCGCTCGCCAATGTGTACCCACGCCACCGCTAAAGGCATGGAGTTGGTTAAACGGCAGGGAGGCGTGGCTACCATTGCATATTCAAAACACAGCCCCATCATGCTCTTCAGGCGACCTGCTTAAATCTTTTAGTATATGGCCCATTTCTACCTCCGCGTCCTTTGCCCCGGCTTTGATCACTGCTACGGTTGGCCCGAGGCCTCGTGACTGGTTGTAGCGTGCGATACGCTGGGGGCTTCGCAACTAACAGCACCCATTCGCGGTTTGAGTGTGTGAACTTTGGTTACTTTTTGTGCCGATGGCTGTTTGCAGAAACTAACCATGCCCTCCGTGCCCAACATGTCGCAGCAGCCAGAGATTCGCTGGGAGTACCGTGGCGCTCTAATTGACTATATTGTCAGCTTGCACGGTCAGCTCCGGCTCTGCCAAGATTCGCTGTATTTGGCGGTGAATATGATGGACCGATACCTGTCCACACGGGTGGTGCATATCCATTCGCTGCAAATGCTCGTGGTGACGTGCCTGTGGATTGCGGCCAAGCTCGAAGAAGTAAAGTACCGCGTGCCGCGACTAGACGATTTGGTGTACGCGTGCAACTTTGCCTATGACAAGGCCGATTTGAAGCGCATGGAAGTAGAAGTGTTAGGAACTCTAAACTACGCGCTGCGGTACCCTTCACCCGAGTTGTTTATTCACCGTCATGCACTGAGAGCTGGGGACAGCCTACTCGTTACGCACCTGGCCTGTTATTTGGCCGAGATGACCCTCTACGACTCGTCCTTTTTATACTTTTGCCCTTCGACCATTGCCCAGAGTTGCTTGTCGTTTGCTCGGTCATTGCTTGGCGCCAGTCGGCCGCAGCCTCTGGATGCCCTCGCGTCCTCCTGCGAAACCATTCTACGCGAGAAGCTGCCCTCGGTCTCGCCCAATCTTCATGCAAAATACGCAAACCCACGCTTTAGCGAGGCCAGCATCATTGCTGGGTATTGCACGAGCTACGCGAGTCCCATGCCATCCACGGTGAGCTCTGGTATTTCACCTTGCTCATCGCCGGCCCTATCACTAGATTCGGTATCGTCGGTGGGTTTATCGCCCATTTCCGCCAGGCGTTTTGACTACAAGGAGAACCTGGCCGACTTTTACGACCAGTGTATTAATCATAGCTCACCGATGGCTTTGGTGGCCCCCCAGGTTTCCTTTGGCATTTCTCCGTCCTCGGCTCAGTGGCACAGCGACCTGGACCCGTCGGCCCGGGGCCTTCGATTTGGACTGCCTCTAACCACGGCTCCGACCCTAGCTAGCGTGCCCGGCACCAGTGAAGGCGGTCCGGCCATGGGGGCAGGGGTTCCACAAACAACGCCCTCGGAATCAGCCTCCAGTGAGGCCTCCACTGTTGGGCCGCGTTCCCATCACCCGCCCATCCACGGCTCGGGGACCGATCAGGCCGTGCCTGTTTATCCTCATCCGTGCCCGTACGGGTATGCTCCCCCACCGATGGCATTTGCGCCCCAGCCCTACCCGTACCCGATGATGGCCTACGTGCCCGTCCCGTACAATGGTCCACCACCCGGCCCCACCATGTATCTGCCTCCTCCACCAGCCCCAGGAATGTTTGCGCCCTACCCTGTTGGTCAGTTTCCACCCGAGTACGGCGGGATGACGGTTGGACCCTGCCCCATGTACTCGACGTGGTGTTCACCACCTCACCCTGGTCCTCCCAACTCTGACTCGTCCATTTCGTCCACAGCAACGCTGTTTTCATCGTATGCGCCGACCTCATCTACCCTTGCGCCTCAACCCGAGAATGCCATGCCTTCCCACCCTCCTCCGGGGTTCGCGCAGGCAGTGCCGAACCCTGGGCCCAACGCACCGCCGGTGTATTACCCCAACTACGCCTAGTCTTTTTCAACTTGGCCAACCGCTCGGGTAGTTTGTTTCCACTTGTCGGGAGAGGATGGTATTGGTTTGGCACGGGCGTAGTAGGCCACAGACTTGAGGGCTTTTTATTTGCTGGCAGTTCTCTACTGTTGTCGCTGCACAGCCCATCAGGTGGCAGAATGGGTCGGCAATAGCTCTACAGTTACCATGATCTTGCTAGCACGCATTATGCGTTAGCGTGCGGGTGTGTGCATGTCGGCAGACTCTGATTCCCACGCATTGATGGGCCATTCCGTTCCCGCGTAACCAGTTTGGCAACCGACTTGCCATGATATACGGCGACGGGCAGTGCAGCCGTAGGTGTAGGCGCTAGCAATCCGCCTTGCTTTTTTCTTGCCATAGCCATTTCGCGTCATTTGTTATACCTCGCCCTTCTCTTGCGCCATTTGTAAGAGTCATCGATTACCACCTTTTCTCTTTCCCTGATCTCGTCGCTGGCTTTGCACTTTTTGTCCTACCGCTCTATATCTGTATAGTTTGGCTAAGCGCCCTCTCCCCCTTTCCTCCTTCCACGAGGATGGGTCTGCTTACTCACCATCTTTATCACTTTGCCCCTTTCGCAGCGCCATATTTCCTTAAGCGCACTCGGGCTCTTTATCGCTAACCCTCGCCCACCTCTATGCTATTGGCATTCCTTGCAGATTCCGCTGTATTGCTCTACCGCTTCTTTGCGATTCGTACTCTTCCATGCGTATGCCGTGTATTAATATCCAATGCTCAGTATTCTATCCCTTGTATTTTTTAATGGACATTGTCCGCCGTGCTATTTGTTATTGCATTAATCTACCCTTACCATATGTTCCTTTTCGCTTCATTAATACCCGCCACCATGGACCTTGCTCAACTATAATCGGCTGCAGCATTATGGTCCCTTTGCACACCTCAATCTATAGCTAACGTATCCCATTAGGCGTGCGTGTAGCCCTTGGTTTACATTTAGCAATTTTTTCACACGTTACCCTACCTTGATTTTTCATCTGTTTTGCATTGTTAGTGTTTCAAGGCACGCTCTACAATTACCCCATTCTCATCGTAATCTCAGCGCACCATCTCATCTATCCTTGTTCCCCCTTCTCTTCTGCACCTCCTAATGGTCCCCCATTAGCTCTTGGTGCTAATTTCTGCCGTTGATCTCGATATCTTTTAAAAATATAAGCTTGGTACTCTTACCGCCAGCGCAATAAATGCTCTACTTTAATGTCTGACAAGCCCAACGGTTGTATGGTTCTGCTTCGCGATGACTGGCATCAAGCACGTTGAGCTCGCCGTTTTTGCGCGGCTACCAGGCACACTGATAGCTATGTCCATGCGGCCCACAATGACTCTGAGTGCCAGCCTCACGTGAGCACATCCCTCACACTGTCGGTTTCAAGCAGTAGTGAATTGCCCATATACCCATCACCCAGAAGCTAGAGGAGGTGCATCGGAATCTCGTGTCGTTGACCTAGCGCATTCCGGTGCCTCTGGTTCTCACCGCGATCAATATGGTTGCATAGTCTCTTCAGCGACCTAGGGGAAAATTACTCTGCTCGGCAGTAGGTCTCAACTTTGTGGTCTCGTTCCTTTGTGTTTTTAGAGAGTGTGACTTTATTCAGGTTCATTTGAGTCCCCTATCCCTCCACTCTACCCTCATTCCACGCGCCATTGGCCGCTCCTCCAGTTCGAGGCCGCTTTTTTGTATATGTGTGACCTGACTTGATAGTTTGATGGATGCGCCATGGCCATCTCATCGTTGACGTATCCACATCCAGACACACCGCTGGAAGAACTCGATGCGACAGCGCGGCGATTACGTATTGGCC
>JANBQA010000352.1:0-16557 GCA_027576955.1 Dimargaris xerosporica
CAATCAAGGGGTCTAGAGTGGCCATCGGTAGAAGGGAGAGTGAACGCTCAAGCACCAGTGGATATCGGCAACGCGGGTCACCCAATCCGCTGCCTTGAGTTTTCCATCGATTTGGCATTTTGTGTACAAAGGAACAAGGGGCCTAGCGCAAGGTTACGCAAAGTAGGCCCTGCACAGTTTTTTTATGTTTTCGACTTTTTCTACTATATTCAGCTTTGAAGCGCTATAATGGTGATGAGCTGCAAAAAATTTACACGGGTTTTGTGCTACAGTGTACAGGCGACCAGCTCACTCGAGCCCAATCACTAAAATTGCTGTAAAAATTAGCAGGAAAACCTCTTGTGAGTTTTTTTTTTCATAGATGGCTAAAACCACACCAGCTGGTATAATCTATTCTGGCCCACGCATCCACGCCTTAGCACCACGTTAATAGCCGTCCGACACGTGATGTGGTTCAACCAGTGTTGTCCGGGCCATGTGACTGGGTCGCTGGTGCTGTTAAGTGTCCTGCCGCAATATGTATAGAGCCAAGCAGTGACAATGACCACACCTGGTGAATAGTAACAAAAACCCCTTCAGAGCAAAACCGTCAATGGGCCACTAAACACCCTAGCGAGCGCCATTCATGCCATCGCCATCACTATCCTCCTCTTCAGCTGCTTCCAACTCGGTGTGCACAAACGCTGGTATCATGTGCGGGGCCAACACAGCGCAAATCGCACTGTGAGCAAGCTCGCGCTCCGAAGCCAACCGACGCTTGCGCACTTCGCGCGGAAAGTAGAGCTGCAATAAGTTGAGCAAAGGCCGATCGAGATTTGCTCCGCTGGCATGCAACACGGCTGACTGCCGACGGCAGAGGGGGCAATCATAGATACGTTGGTTAAACGCTTTGATCAAACAGCGAGCACAAAAGATATGGTTACATTGCAATCGGATGGGCTTCCAGATGAGGTGGAGGCACAGTGGGCACTGGTAGTCATCGGGCTGGGGCACGATCATCAATAATTGTTCACCCAGCGCGTAGCTCAGCGCCTTGGGCAGGTCCATGCTGAATAGCAGCTTGCTCTGGGCTACCAGTTGGGGGAATTTACGCGAGGCTGCCAAGTGGGTGCGCTTGTCGTGTTTTTTGAGAATTTTGGTCAGTGCAGTTCGGTTCAGGTCACGAAACGATTTGACGGACAGAAGCTCCATGTTCAGGTTGATAAATTCAATCAGAACGGCTCGAGATTCCGGTAAACGGAACTGGGCAAGCACTTCGGGGTGTGTGGCCCGCTCGGCAAACTGCTCAAATTGCTGCCTGGATCGCCTAACACTGCCTTCTGCCTGCGTTTCGCGGTAGTGTTGGTCGCGGTCGCTGAACCGCCAGATGTGCGCGTCCTGATACCACTGAAACAACCGACGCCATGGGTACATGTCCTGCTTGTACGGTGAACTTACGGCGCCTAGTCGGGCACTTAGCGTTGCAAGACGTCGTCGAAAGTAGGCCTCGTTTTCGGCTTGAAATTCATCCATCCGGTTGAGCTGGTCCACAATTAGGGTGAAAAATGCTGCATCTGTATGTAGCACGACTTCCTTACCGGCCGGAATAGGTTCAGGCCCTGGGCTTGGTGGCTCAACTTGAACATTGTCTCTATCGGATGATTCGACCGATCCAGGTGGCGCAGCGAGCGAATGAAGTGGCCTTGTGACGGAGCTGGGCAGCGCAAGGGCCTCTGGGTTCGAGATTGTGGCCGGAATGCCTTTCTGAAACCATGAGACACCATGGTGACCGGGATGGGCATGGCGCGTGGACTGATTTTCACTGCCTGTCGGAATGAATAGGGTTGGTGTCACCGTATTCGAGTCACCCCGCAGCTGGTAAACAAACCGTGGGGGGCTTTGGGCTGGAGGCGGCCCAGGTACACGTTCGCCGGATGCCACGCTCCAAGACTGCGGCCGTGAGCTAACGGTAAAGGGTAAGTCGTGGTTGGGGCTTCGTGGCCCAGGTGGGACATTGAATTCATCGTCGAGGCTCCATACCTTGGCCTGCTTGGGGCATGGCCAGTCGACAGAGCGCTTGGGCTTGGTTGGCGGAAAGGAATGCCAGGAGCAAACCAGTTCAGGGCAGCTCCACCGTCGGTGTGGGGTGGCTGTGCGAGCGGGTGGTGCAAGTGGGCCCGACTGCGCGGCGGGCGTGACGTCGTTACTGTCTGGCCGCGCAGCGCTCCTGCAGGTCGAGCCATATTGCGGTGGTGCAGCGGCGAGGAACGGTGCCGGCAGTGGCTGGTAAGGTGCTGGCTCCGAAAGAAGCTCGGAATTTGGCGATGAGGTCTCAGCGGCGAGAAAAGTTTCGTCCAACTCTTGAACGATGGCCTTGATATGTTTCTTTAGCAGTTTGTACTGAATAAGATACTGGCGCCAGTTGACGGGGAGCTCGGTAGCTTGCGCGCCTAACGTCTTGTTGAATTTCATGGTCGAAGATTACCACGGTCCTGCGGCTTGAGTCGCCTGACAATGGGCAATTCGGCAGCCTAGGAGTGAGGTGAGCGACAGCTATCGCATGGTATCGCAACGGCGCATTAGACCGTGGCTTGCCGGTGTAAGGTCAGCACAATGTGTGTAGTTAAAAGGGTTGAATGGACGAAAAGAAAAGGCGGCACGGGTATACGATATAAAAAAGACCATTGAATGCAAAGTGTACGACCAATACAGGATAAACAGGGCATCGCTTTATGTAAAGCCAGTAAACGCGCCGTGGTTTCAAAACGAAGCGCCGCGTGGCATAGCCCATATGTGGGAAAGAGCAAGCAGGAACTATTGGTTCACTGCAGCGCCCACAGCCAATCAGCGCCAGCGACTCAGGCCACAGGCCCTTTTCAGTGGTGTGCGGCTGCCGCGGCTCAACGAATTTCGTTACATTGGCCAAGATATCAGTGGCCACTCGTATTTATGTTTTCAGGAATGCAGGCAATTCAGGACGACTGGAGCAGCCAAGAGTAGAGGAAGCCAAATGCCGCTATCGTTCCGCCATGGACCATCACAAGGAACGCCAGGGCCCACACCAGCTGGTACAGGTACTTGGGCGAGAAAACCGACCATATGAAGAGGTGCCGGCGTTGAATAAATACCACCAGTGAAAGGACCGTGATGCCAAACAGCTGGGAAAAGATCAGCTGTGCCAGGGTGTTGCCAAGCAGCCGGTGCAGATGCTGGCGCAGGGCCTGCATAGTGGGTGCATTTAGTGGGCGGTCCGCAGCGCTCATCAGGCACGTACAAGGGTGGTGGCCACGGCAGTCTGGATTGGCCTTGGCAGTTTCGTGTAGTGTGTGGCCAGGGCCATCGTCATGCATAAACTCGGCCAGTACCCATTCGAGCATTTCCATGCCCGTGGCAACGCTCCAAAAGATAGGGCCCGCCCAGTTGGACACAAACGTCAGCACGCCTACCAAACCCACTCGGTACGCGCTGACCCCAGTGTAAGCGCTACCCAAATCAACGGTGGAAAGTGCGTTGGAGTACCCAAAGCAATAAAAAGAGGCCATGGCCATGCATAGATGCCCAAACCACCAGCAACTGCCGCCACGCCTTACTGGCTGGGTAGCATCATCAGACACTGTTTTGACCATAGTCAGACGGTTGAGGGCAGTGATTCCATGAAAGACTACAAACAATCCCGCATTGTGAACACGGTTGAGCAGCACCAGGACAATGGATAGCGAGTTAAGTATGGTGGACGTGTAAAAGGATAATAGCGCTAGCGATTGGGGAAAGGCAATCTTCGACATTGAGCCCTTTAGCGTAACCACGCAGCCAACTGTCACCGTAACCGTGCACCCAAAAAGACCATAATTGAGCCAAGGCAGCACCTGCGGCAGGCCATTGGTATCTGGATGATTGGTTACCCATGCATCGACCCAACGTACCCAAGAGCTGATAGCGGGTGTGGTAAGTGACCAGTGGTAGATTCCGGTGGCTATCGCCATCAAAAGCACCATTATACCAAGCACTGATCGCTGCCACTGGACCACAGCGGACGGCTTCTTTAGTTTCATCGACCCAAAGGGGGAAAGCCGCCACTGCTGGTACACGATATATACCAGCGTGATGGCAAACACAACCCAAGCATTGGCTTTGTACGGCCCGCTCAAGTAATGCCGAATCTCGGTGGTAGTCGCTGCACGCATCCCGGCATGATTCCACTGCTGGGCAATCCGCCATAGAACCCACTGGCCGACAATGGCGGCCAAATGCATCCAACCACCACCAAAAGTATTAGATTTGGCCGTGCGTTGCCGACAATGAGAGCCAGTCATAAGTGCCTGCACCACCGCTTCGTAGGCGTGCGTCAGCAGGTAAGTACTAAGCCAAAAGTACCAAAAGTACTGCTCGTCCTCCACAAAGCTTGATCCAAACATGGCCACCACGTACGTGAGTGCAAAACCACCTATCCACGCCACTTGAAGCCGTGATCGGTTACGGGAATTCGATCGACACCAAAGGATCCAGCCGGTGCCGAGTAGCGCTAGGCCAAGCACTACCAGCCCGCCGACCATTGACGGTAAATGGTAGCTGCTAAATGCTTTGGCCAGGGCAGTGCTTCCCTGCGTAATAAAATTTTGGTAGTGTACCATGGCCTGGTCGGCCCATTGATCACTATGGCCAACATCGTCTGATACCAAGCGGTGAAACTCGCGGGCCTGGGTGTAATAGCAATGCAGTCGGTCCCATGGTATCGCATGGTCGCTTTCAGGGACAGTGCTGCAGTTGACTGATTTCCACTTGTCGAGCGCATCATGCAAGGGTGCGTGGTTCGGGTAGTTGGAATAGGCCAGGTGCCAGATTTGGTCGGCATTGCGACGAAACGCGGCAACCTGGTCTGCGAGCGGTAGTGGCGAGAGGAGTGGAGCAATCAATGACCCGATGCTGTTCTGCGGAATCGGAATGCCAAAAAGCACGCTCAAAGTAGGGACCAAATCAATTTGTTGGATTGTTCCATCAATTGCAATCATTTCTTCACTAACGTCAGCGCTACCCGCAAGGCTTCGTGAAAACATGCGCGGTGTAAAGGCTGGGCTCATAAACACCATGGCAGGGGATACTTCTCCTGCGGACGTACCGCCGTGGTTGCCCAATTCATTCATACCGTGGTCCCCAAGCAGCACAAACAGGGTTGGTTTTGCTGTGGCATTTTTGGCAAGCCGTTGAGCGCCAGTGCGAGCAAGTTGGCGATAAATTGTGGCGACAGCGCTGTCCATTTCTCGCTGCTTGGGCTGCATTAGCGGGCTCTCGGGGCCCTGCAAATGCCCAATATGGTCCAGACCCAAATAGTGCAAAATCAACACTTCCCAGTCGGACCGATCCAACTGTGGGCGAATGTGCCGCGTGACGTTGCGGTCAACTTCGACGGTATCGGTCACCAGAAACGACGAGGCGCCTTCGTACCGATCAAACAGGCCCGGAAAGAGCCGCAGCCAAGTATCATCCCCGTAAAAGACGAGTCGTTTGTGCCCTCGGTGCTTTAACTGCCATAGCAGGTTGTCTTGCGTTGCCAGGGTGGCACTGGCGTCATCCTCGGCAATATTCAAGACGGCATCCAAAAAGTTTGGCGTGGAGCCCGTAGTTAGCGCCTTGAGACACGGCATTGTTACTGTGGGCGGGGTTGCCTTTGCCACATAGGCCAACGCTTGGCCGGACTCGATCAACTCCTGCGTGAACTTCATGCCTGACCGTGCACGGCTGAACACAAAGTCGTACCGCAGCGCATCCACCACCATCACCACCAACCGATCGTACGTTGCTGTTAGACGAGCGGAGCCATTAGAACCCAAAGCCGAATCAGGTGTATCGGCAGTGTAATCGGCAAACCCAGGAAGCACACGCTTGTACGGAAAGAAACCTGCGCTGAACAGCCCTAGTCCGACGCATTCCAGGGCCAGAACCACCCCAAGGCTAAGGACAAGGTTCCGCATGGCCGTCGAGCGCTGGGCAAAGAAGTGCTATTAAACGGAAAGCAATATTAACAAAATAAATAAACAAACTGGGAACCCGTAGTTCGTCGACTATAACAAAAACAGCTATAATACTGGTAGAGCAAGCCGTAAGGCACAAGCGAGACCCGTGCTGAATTCGCTACTGCTAAGGGCCGGGCATCGTTTGCCCGCCCTACTTCAGCCACACGTGCTTTCATTTGAAGCCCCGCTTCGACAGTCTAATAGGACGATGCCGCGGCTGGGTGCTAACCCTTGAGGAGGGGTGCTGTTGACCAGCTGCCACAGTTTTCCTATAAATATGGTAGCGACCAAACGGTGCTAGTTTTCTTTTTATTGCATCAACAAACAAAAACTTAGCCACACCGCGAAGAATCATAAGCAGAAATGTAGATGAAAAAAACAAGTGCACCAAATAAGAACAATCAGACTAAATGGGCTTGACCAATGAGACAAAACGGGTAAAAAGGCAGCCGAACCCAGCCGCCATCCGAGACATGGGTCAAAGCTGTAGCCGCCCAGGAACCCGCGGCTGGCAAGCAAGCCCAACCGATGCCGTCTACTCCTCTAGGAAGAAATAGTTGCCCGTGGTCTTTTGCTCCTTGTCCTTCATCGAGTCCATCTTGTTAATACGGGGACGGAAGTTGGTGGGATCGCGGCGGAAGGTGATCTCCAGCGATGCCAAAAACTTGTTCATGCCCGACAGCAACGACTGTGGGGAGTTGGCAATGGCGTTGACCGACGGGGTGCCGCCAAACACCACCACACGGTCGGCCAAGTACGTGCCCATAATAAAGTCGTGCTCGACGATAAACGCCGTCTTCTTGGCGTGAAGGATGAAGCGCTTGATGACCTTGGCGGCAATAATACGCTGCTCCGAGTCCAGGTACGCGCTAGGCTCATCAATCAAATAGATTTCCGCCGGTTTGCCCAACGCCAGCACCAACGCTACGCGCTGCAATTCACCACCGGACAGGTTCTGGACCTCCAGATCCAGCAGGTCTTCTACCTTAAGGGGCTTGAGCACATCGGTGTTGAATTGCGGGTGCATAAACATCGATTTGATCTTCTTGAGCAGCAGCATGCGCACGGTTCCCTTGAACTGTGGGCTAATCTTTTGCGGCTTGTAACTGACGCTCAGCTCGGGCACTTGCTGGTTGCCATCTGCCTTGATGATGCCCGCCAACAAGCGAATGAACGTGGTCTTACCTGTGCCGTTCTGCCCCAACATCACAATGATCTCCGAGTCGGTAAATTCACCAGCATCAATATTGAGGGTAAAGTCGCCCAAAGTTTTGGTCATCTGGGGGTACTTGTACATGCGCAGACGGTCATTGCCCTCGAGCTCCTCGGCGGTTTCTGCAAGGTGGAACGTCAAGGACTCTTCACGGAATCGCAGGTTCTCGGTGGGAACCATGCCGTCCAGGAAGATGTTGATCCCTTCGCGCACGCTAAATGGCAGCGTGACCACACCATAGATGGAGGGACGCCCATACAGCACGCAGATAAAGTCGGACAGGTAGTCCAGCACGCTCAAATCGTGCTCGACCACAATCACGTAGCTTGTCGGGCCCAGTAGAGACCGGATGACGCGAGCAGCATTGAGACGCTGCTTGACGTCCAGGTACGACGATGGCTCATCAAACATGTAAATATCGGCACGCTGGATGCACGAGGCAGCAATAGCAAAGCGCTGCAGCTCACCACCCGACAGCTGCTTGACTTCACGGGTCAGCACGTCTTGCAGGTCAAGCATGTCGATAAGCTGATCCTGGTTGTTGCGCTCGGAACGCGAGTGGAGCAGTGCGCCCACTTCACCACGCACCGACCGTGGCATGGCGTCGACCCACTGGGGCTTGATAATCGCCTTGAGGTTGTCTTCGAGGATCTTGGTGAAATAGTTTTGCAGCTCAGACCCACGAAAGTGCTTAAGGATTTCCTCCCAGTCGGGCGGGTCGTCGTAGCGACCCAGGTTCGGCTTGAGCTTCCCGGACAGCACCTTGAGCGCCGTGGACTTGCCAATACCGTTGGTGCCCACCAGTCCCAGAACTTGGCCGGGACGAGGCACCGGCAGACGATGCAGCTTGAACGAGTTGGCCGTATACCGGTGCGTCGTTTCTTTTTCCAGATTCGTAGGCAGGTTGATGATCTGGATCGCCTCAAACGGGCACTTCTTCACGCAGATACCGCACCCAATGCACAGCTCCTCCGAGATAAACGAAATCTTATCCGAAGGCGTCACCGAAATACACATTTTGCCCATCCGATTCACCGGGCAGCTGCGCTTGCATTCCTGCCGGCATTTCTTGGGCTTGCACCGATCGGTGTTCACGATCGCAATACGCGTGAGTTTGTCCGACATGATGCTCAAGCGTTTGCGTAGTGGACGTGAAGTGTGCGTGCTTCAAACGAACAAACAATTGAAAAAAAAACTGCCAGCAAAAAGAAGAAACAATGGCGTTTGTGGCGTGGAAAAAGAAACGCCCGAGTGGCAATCAACCCCGTAAAACAATAGGATCAAGGATCGCTTGAACGCCCAAACCTATCGTGTGGGTAGGCGCCAGCGCCAATGCAGTGCAAGGGCCAAGTACTCCGACATCAGTCGCTGCTCTTTTTTTCGTCTTATGTGGCCGTGCTACCTGGTGTGTCCTGTGTGTATGAGGGTGTGCTATGTTTTCGAGCGCGAATCTTTAGCTTGCTCGGCGTGCCTACCCCTTGGGACAAAAAAATCAGTAGCGGCAATGCCATCCACTGTGCATGGCTCAGGGATAAATTGGTCCCACCTCCTTTTAGGTCAGGCCCATTACTTTGGGAAGGCCAGGGGCATGTCAATCTTTTGGAATGACCAATTGAATAAGTGACGGTGAGATACCAGCCATCCAGCTTTTATCCATGACAGCAACCAAACAAAGCTGCTAATCAAGGTAGATTTGTTAAACATGAAAATGCTATAAACATATTGGTCAGGCGTGGTGACTGCCAGCAGGCTGGGTGAGTCAAGCGTCGCTAGACACGCTTTGGAGCATTGAGTATACACACTTGCCGGCCTGCTCCAGCTCCAGCATTTAGACCAGGCCTACACAGCATAAGAAATCAAAGCCCCCAAACGCAACAACATGGATAGAAAAGCCACTAGAGGTAGCCTACACTATTCCTACCAAAATCATACAACAGTATTTGGTCTTTTTTTGCAACCAAGCAAGAAATCAAAACCAACAGGCCCAAAATAATCGAATGGATAAGTGCATGTGTTGCGTTTCAAAAAAAAACAAGCACCAAGAAACGGATAGGCAATATAATCTAGGATAACAGAATAAGTGCAACTCGGTGGGCTCTACACCAATTGATACGCTTCAACTGCGCTGCTTGACGTGGAACAGGGGCAAGCGCAGAGGATGCTGAGCAGTCATGTTTTCAGGGCCAAGCTCGGGCATTAGCGACAAGGGACGCTGAGCCTGGGGCACTAACGTTGACTGGCGTTGACTGGAGCGAGCCTGTGGAATGGGCGGCAGTGGTTTGCGGGCGCCAGCGCGCGCAGAGGGCGTTTGGCCATATTGTGGTCGAGAAGCCGTGGTTTGCCATCCGGCTGGGTAGGACATACGCTGCGCGCTGCGCTGGATTTTCGTCGAGGCATACCGTCGACTATTGGTTGACCGCGTGGTGCTTGTAGCCGTAGGGGTTTGCTGCCCGGGGTTAGTGACATGCAGAGGGCCCTTGGGAACGGCTTCATCGAGGTTAAACGACGGGCTGATTTCCGCGCTGTCCTGAAATTCATAGTGGATCAAGGATGAGCGGCGATCGGGCGTATCAGGCGTGGTTGAAAGCAGCTGCTGGGAGGTCGGAGGCGCATTATTGCAGGTTGCCGGTAGTTTAAAATGCACTGCTGGTCGTGCGTACCTACCAGAGGGGCGAAGCGTTGGGCGAGGACCTGAAGTGGTGAGATCCACTGGCACAATATCAGGGTTAGAGTCGGACGCTTTGGCCGAAAAAGCAGCGCTCATGGCAGAAAGCGGGGCAGAAAGACGACGGTTGGTAGATCGAGCAGCGCGCTTAGAACACTGGGTACCAAGATCCGTACCGGTGGGGCGCTGGGTCGAGAGTGGTGGTGCTGATGGGCGAGCAGCGGTTGATGCTGCTGCACGATGGGGATCACCGCTGTGAGGTGAGTCATTTAGCCGAGGCAAAGTGCCTGTTGGTGGCCGTGGGGCCGGGGTTACAAAAGTATGGCCTTGCTTTCGCTGACTAGCAGCACGCGCGCGCCGGGCACTCTTCTCCTGACGTCGCAGCTCTTTGCGCTGGCTTTTAAGAGCCATGTTCTCCAGCAACGCAATCTTGACGTTAGTCTCCACCCACGGCCCCTGCACTGCCTTGACCAAAGGGTTGGTGTCTGACATTTGCCCAGACTCGCCCAGGCTAGTGGGAAACTGGGTTTCGCCATTGTGCGAAGCAGGCTCGGGAGTAAGTCCACAATGACCATTTTTAGGCCTGGTATATTTGATCGAAACGTTCCGCGCTGGCTGGGCGGGTGATGGCTGGTGGTCTGACAAGGGGGAAGGTGGGGCCATGGCGGCAAACTGAGGGCGCTGCTGGTCTGACTTGTCCTGCACTGTTCCGGGTCCAATGGGGTACCAGAACTTAAGGTTCACTGGGCTCTTGGTGCGAGGAGTCATTGGAGACGCTGGAGTCAGAAAGCCGCTGTTTGTGGGTCGGTTCACCGGCGTGACTGGCCGCGATTCGTGGTCCTCTGAAACGTCCTGCGGGAGGACTGGTTTAGACCCAGGCAACCAGCTGACACGTCGCTGGCAGCCTGCAGGCTTAGTAACCACTGGCAACGTCGGTTGGACTTCAGGCCCAGGCGCCGAGCGTGGAGAAGCTAGTGGTTCTTTTCGAAGTTTGAGCATTTGTGGTTCAAATACTGAGGTGTCATCAGTGTGACCAAAGCTGGGGCGCATGTACAATTCATCCGATCCTTCGAGTGATACAGCTGACTCACGCCGCTGCCGCTGGTTCGCCCGAATGGATGTGGCTGGCGACACTGCTTGGTAGACAATGCGTGTATCACCTACTGTGACCGATTGGGGAGGCGCCACAACGGACGATGGCGATGTGGATGGGGTGGCATTAGCACTGGGCGACGTGGGCTGTGATACTGGGATGTCCATTTTGGGCTTATTGGTCTCATAAAAACTGTGCGCTGACCGTTTGTTGCGCAGTTGATCCTCAAGCATCGACAGGCGAAACCGTACCATGTCAATTGTTCGCAATAAGTGGGAGGATTGGCTCTCGCTAAAGGCCTGGGCCTGGCTCAGCGCGGTAATCAACGGCGGAATGTCCACTTGCACCGTGGCGGGCTGAATGCGAAGCGATTGTTCGATGAGTCCCTGAATCAGCTCATCATTGAGCGAGGTGGTCTGGGGAGGAATGGGTGGTAAAAGCATGGGCGTTACCGGCTGGGCAGGAGCATTGGTCGTCTCGGGCGAGTGTTCCAATTTTAGGTGGCGCTCACGCCATTCCGATACTTTGACCATTGAGTGCTCTAGTGTGTTGAATGCCTTGGTGGGGCTGGTATGGGGTGGTGAGGATGCAACGGGTGTCACCGTGGAAATATTCAAATCTGGCTGCTTGCCCTGAGCCTTTTCGGATAGCTTTGTAAGAGGTGGCGACGGTGACCGGGGTAAGGGATGCACAGAGGATGCAGAAGCACTGGATGCGGATAGCCGTGGAGCAACCTCCATAGAATTGCCAGGTAGCCCCGAGTCCATGGGCGAGGCGTTCTCGTCAACAATGCTAAAGACCGAGGAGTGCGGGCACGCCTTGCCCACGCTGAAAATGCTAGCGTCGGAAGGAGTAGCCAAGGATTCCTGGTGGGCTGCAGCACTATTCGATGGTAAAAAAGGTTGGAAAGCCAATGGAGAGCGCGAATCCTTCTCATCCGAATCGGTAGGGTCAGATTCAAAGAATGACGAAGTTAGGGGCTCCAATGTAGTGGGCACGAAATGGGACGGTGAGTAGTTGGGATCTCCAGGTAATGACATCACTTCCTTGTCGACAATGGCTTCCAACGAGGAATGGGGCCCATGGAACGAAGGCGTCTCTTTA
The DNA here is from genome assembly GCA_027576955.1 of Dimargaris xerosporica. NCBI lineage: Eukaryota > Fungi > Kickxellomycota > Dimargaritomycetes > Dimargaritales > Dimargaritaceae > Dimargaris > Dimargaris xerosporica. Next base: position 12,066 of record JANBQA010000352.1, read on the forward strand.
CGAGTACCACTCAAATGAGAAGGCCGTTGCGGCAACTGAGCGGGACCATGGGGCTCCGGCCAGGCTAGTGCTGACAGCTCTTGAGCGCCTAAGGGCTCAGGCAAACGCACTTTGGACGACCGAAACGAGTCCCATTGGATCACCTGGTTAGCCAGCTGTTGATCTTCGGAAAGCTCTACATCTGCATCAACGTTGGCGTGGAAGCCTTGGGATGGGCGATGATGCCAGAGCTCCAGTGACCGAGGTCGCACCGAGGTGACCGGATCTTGCAGCTGGCTCTCAAAATTCTGCTTTTCCGCTAACCAAGTGGCTACCGGAGCGCCCAGATTGAGCATACTAGATTCCTCCAGGTTGGGGTTGGCCCGTGAAAACAGATGCCCATTACCATCCGGGGTCGGTCTCGCCCTGGGAGATCGCATGACATCCAACTGCGAAGCGCTTGGGTCGTTAGGAGCAGCCTGGTCGGGAATGGTAGCAGCGGGCTCCGAGGGATCAGGGGCCCAAAAGTGGTCAAACTGAGTATCAAAATACTGTGGGGTGAATTTAAACGCATCTGGCGTTTGGCGGCGAAGAAACATCAGGGAGAGCAAAGGAGGTCCACTAGATGTAGGGCTTTCGGATACCTTGGGTGAATCCTGAAGCGAAGAATTGTGATGATCCAACGCCGATGGTAAGGCTGACTGCAACGATGGCAGCTGGGGTAGGGGGGGAAGTAGGCAGGGTGAGCTGGGAGAATACTGTACTTGCTCCACGGTGTGTTCTGACCCCGGTGACGGCTCGGAATCACTCGAATGGCTTTCATCATTCAATGCGGGACCAGCTTGGGCGCCCACTTGGGAAAGTGAGCGGCGACTTCGTGCCGATGATTTCCGGCGCTGCGTCAAGGGGAACCAGACTTGAGGCTGAGCAGTAACTACCGGCCCAGATGACGTGGCAATAGCCAGGGGTTGCGCCTTGTGCCTCCCAACGGCAGCTGAAATTGGAGTAGCATGGTGGTAAGGAGCAAAAGCGGATGCTCTCGAGATTCCCTCTTCCGTTAAACGTTTGGCATCCGGAGCATCAATCTTTGTAGCTGGATAGGTGGGAAGCGAGGGCTGTCGGGACTTAATTGGAATCGGACGACTCGTTGGCACGTGGACCGAAACGGCACGTGGGGCGAAAACTGGTGCCACTGGCGATGATCCAGCCACCACCGGGGAATTGGACGCAAGCTGGGGCGTGGACGAATTAGTTGCTGAATTGGTCACCGCGGTCGGTTGCGAAAGGGTCATTCGTCTGGCCCTTTCAGGGCGTGCCTCTGGATAATGCACGGACAAAGAGGGGCGCGTGGTAGGAGCTTTAGGTACGTTGGGTGTGGCTATAGGCCCCTTGGCTAGCGAAGATGTTCGCTGGGGCACCTTTAACTCAGGTTCTGGTAATGGGCCAGTGCTGGCCAAGTCCAGTGGTTTGCGCTCTTTCCGGCGCCGGCGCACACGCCACTCGGTTACTGGGTCGCTTGACTTGCCAACCGTCTTTTCCTTGTACAGGACAAGGTAATCACGGTTTTCTTTGTCTTGGCCATCCGTCACCTCGTACTTGGGCGGGTGTGGGTATTGATCTGGTCGGTGCTGAGGAATGGTATGGGAGTGGCGGAGCGCTGCAATGGGTGACGGGGATGGTTGGTTGGACCGGCGGTCAGTGGGAGTTGCCAGCGTCACCCGGCGAACACGTCGCTGGCTCGACTCGGGTTCAACTGGTGGACTAGGTGCAGAGCACTCTGTTTCCTGCTCCGATGGGGTGATAGGTGGTTCAAGATCAGCAAGAGTTTGGGTGCCACTGCTTGCCTTGGGATGTGGTTTTAGGGCGGAGCGAGCCGAGTTGCGCACTCGCCGCGATGACTTTTGCGCCATCTTTGACCGTGATCCTGCCAGCGACTTGGATGGCAGGCGTGATCGGCTCGAATTGGGCGGTGGAAACAGCATCGACCCCGAGTGAGTTTGCACAGCGGTAGTGCGTGTTGGGCGCCAGTGACGCGACCGTTTGCGAAGTAGTGGAAACAACGGTCTCCCAAACAACCGTGGTCGACGGGCGCCAAAAGTGCTGTTGGCACTGGTTTGGGAGCTCCAAGTGGAACACGAGCTCAGTGACCAGTTATCGACGTCACGCAGGTTTCGGGACCGACGGATGGGATACGGTTCGCGGTTATCTGTTTCCAAGAATTCGGAATAGTGCTCGGGTAGAGGGTGCGGTGACGTGCCAGCAGAACGAGTGGACTTGGCATCAGTGTGCGAAAGCGTAGAAGGCCGGCGGCGCGGCTTGACTTCGTCCAGCGGGTGGCAATCGTCGAACCCAGTGACAACGATTGCCGGAACAGGCTGGGTCGACGCTGAAGGCTCTGGCTTGTCCTTTAACGGTGTGGTGGAAGTCTCTGGGCGAACGAGTTCGGGCGGAAGCGGAGCAAAGATATCGAATTTCGCCGTGTCGTCGAATGCACGCGATTGCCGTCGGCGGGGACGCGTTTTGCCAACAAACCGCAGGGCCATGAAGATAGACCCAGGGCGCTTGACCGATTTAGAAGTAGGCGAAGCCATGGCAACGCTCTGCAACAACCCGACTGCGGGTGCTTGCAACGATGAAAACGACGTTTACCACTGGTCAAAGGGCGACTGCTGAACCGAGTTATAGGGGCGGCTGTACGCGTCGATGCGCGTTTAGGACACGGAGCGGACGAAATGGGGAGAGAAAGAGAGAGGGAAGGCCAAACAATTACCAGCTCAGCGCTGGCTGGCGTTTGGTAGACCGCGAAGAATGACTGCTGCAGTGCACCGTGAGGACCAGGACAGCTGCGAGGCAAGTCAAATCCAGGCAGTGGGAAAGGTGGGTTTCAACGTTCTGGTAACCGGCAGCAACCTTGTGCAACGCCTAGTAGCTAAGACGCGCCACCACTCGACAGCGAAAAAAATAGAATAGAACGTTTAAAGAAAATAAACGCAATAAAGCAAGGTAGGACGAAGCCGCACACGCGTCCGCCGCTGTTTACTCACAAGGTCAGCTAGCACCCAAGGCCAGGAGAACGGCAGGAAAAGGGATTGCACGACAAAGGGTGTCGGCTGCATGGAAGGGCCGCTAGTTCAGCACCCACTAGTACTTGCGGCCCCTAGGGGCGACGCTAGTGGGCTAGTCGTCGGTCTTTGAATGCAAGGCCCACTGATATTCCCACCAGCAGTAGCCACAGTCTAAGGCCAGATGCCTCCTCGACAGTTGCAGGGCCACTGAATGCGATCAACAAGGGCGAACCAGGGCAGGTTCACAGTGCCAACGACACAGCACCAAGTACCCATGAATAAAACGAGTGACCGACAACGTATTTGCCAGGCTGCACCACCACCTTTGAAATAAGGATGCGTTCCAGGCGGGGGCTGGTCGATTCGCAGCATCCGGCTCAGCACAATAGCGGCATTTCCGTTCCAGGAAAAAGGCCACTTTCCGAAACTGGATGGATCTCTGACGCAGGCCGCCCTGGCCACACACCCAGCCGGGTCCAATGCAGGGCACCAATGGGCCTCGCTTCTAACGATGCCGTGCAAAAACATGCACCATCTACCACGCCATTTATGTATCAAGACAAATTGGCAGGCGTTTCCCTGCCCCATTGCCTGAGCTTGAGTCGTTAAAAGCGGTCGGGCTTCAAGGAACAACGACGAGTACAGACCAACTACCACAAAGCCAGCTATGCAGTAGTACGCCTGGCGAAGCCTTCATCACAGCTGGACATTGTACTTCTTTGGCTTACACTTTACGTTGAATTGCTTTTGGTGGACAGTTGCGCCTTTGGTCAAAATGCTATCCTGTATATGAGAGAATATACAGCGTATACGCGTCTATGCGGCTTGTTGGCGTATGTTACACACAGGGTGTGCACAGGATGGAGTGCGCAATAAATGAATTTACGCGGACTGGGCTCGGCTCTGCCTCATTTGCTAAGCAATAGTTGGCCACATTAAAGGCCACTGCTATCTAAAAACAATCCATTGCCCTACATTGGCATGTGTCAACTGCAACCATTTATGCTCCATTACCTCGTTCTTTTCCAATCGATTTAACGATATATCGACAATGAGTGGCAGTGGCCATTGGCTGTGAAAAAGTGGCAAAACAGCGCACCGGGCCTTGCATGCCTTCCCTGGTGAGCGGTCGGCGGTTTAACCAGCCAAAGGTCAGCCCAATACGTCAATGACACACACTACCGCACAGACCTCGGTATTCCGGAAGCAGCAACAAGAGCTGTTAGGTTATTGCCAGATGATAGCAGGGAGTGAAGGTCCGTTAAGCTGTGGGCCACGGTTGGGATTTAGCCAGCTCTACACTGTCTATTACTAAGAACAAAGCCATAGAGGGAGAAGCATAGTGCTGTCAGAATTCTCGAGGCCTTGTATAACCGCATACTGTGCACCAGTAGAATTCGGTGTAGTATTAGGGCTTCTTGCTGTCCTGGCACTCGTTAGCTCGCTGT
>JANBQA010000353.1:0-16550 GCA_027576955.1 Dimargaris xerosporica
AACCTAAAGTAGTAAATTGTGTAAAAAAGAAGACCACATTTGAAATAAAAAACAGGAGCCATCTGAGCCAGCCTGACCATAATGTTTATACAAAATTTCAAAAAAAAGACACCCTAGTGCTTGATTCACCCACAAAAAGGTGCCCCTTTCTCACATTTTGATCTTGAGGACGTCAATAAACACCTCGGACAAGTTGATAAAGCGGCGTGCGGACAGGTCGAGGTAAGATGTGGCAATGGATTTTAAGCTGTCGTAGGTGTCGAAATGGCGGTTGTACAAACTTCGAATCATGGCTGGTACCATGCCGCACGATGACATGTCACGCCAAATTATAACCACCCATAGCACCGCATAATAAAGTGGTTAGCAGCGTTTAGGAATACTGGGTAAGTCCAAGAAATTAGGTGTATTAAAAGCCATGGCAACCAAATGCACCCTCCATCGTCTTAGACACACTAGCTCTTTCCACTGGCTCATGCCAACAGTACCACGATGCCCGTCGATGGCCAACCTGGTAATAAGGTCAATACTTACCTTTTTGGCCATCATCTTTGCCCTGGCGCTCGGCTTTCTCCAGCATAAATAAACTCTCATAGTACTGAAGCTGTGTGTACAGTGCTCGGTCCGAATACTAAAAGCGACAAACAAAACATAATAGGGGCATGGGTGCAGAAGCCAGGGTGCCAATGCTCCCATCATCATGTTAAAAAATGCTGGAAGAAAAGGTTGAAATGGTCCAATACCCAAGCTTTATCGTGGAAAAAATTGGCTAAAACCAGCACTTACCTCATCCATCATGCGACCACGGCAATGCGTGGCAATACACCGCTTTCCGTACACCGACATTTTGCGGGTTCGGTGCTGCGACGCATCCATAGTATCATCGCATAGCAAGAAATGCTGGTGGTATTGTTCGATGCAGCGCCGGATCGCCAGGGTCAATTGCACCTGCAAGCTCGCTGGGGACACCGTCGCACTGCATTCGGTGTTGGGGCACTGGAATCCAGGAAGAATAATATCGGATTGTGGTTTGTTAGAACCCAACCGTGGGGCATCAGCTGCTGGCAAGCGAGCAATTCCTGGAAACACAAAGAATTGCTGGCAGGTTCGGCACCGCACATCCCACTTGTCCACCTGGGCAAACCGCTCTTCGTCGGATATTTGGGAGTCGAGCGTGCGGTATCCGCTACCTGCGCCCAGGCCGCTCCCCCGCCCGTCCGCAATGCCCGACGTAAAGGACCGATACTTGCTGGGATCCAGACCCAAAAAGTGGGCCAATCGTGCCGCATCAGTGCCTTCAATGGGTTCGCACAGCCGAGCCACAGGTGGGTGCACCTGTTGGTTCAGGTACCACTCGTAGTCCACTACCAAGTCCTTGGCAGGATCGGCAAATTCCGTCGGGTGATACGCTCGTTCCGCGTACGACACAGTGGAGGGTTTGGGAGCAGACGAAACAGACGGATCCGGATTCGCCCCAATAAAGGCAAGGTGGCTGTCCATCGATGCGATAACGTACGGTACGGTGTCCCCAGCGGCCACTGACTGACCCTGGCGCCGCATCCGCAACGCGACTTGCACATGGGGCTGCGACTTGGCATCATTGTAGTCCTCGGGGTTTTTCGTTAGCCCCTTGTTGATCACAAACTTGTCGATGGCAATGGTGTGGGTGCGAATGGCTTCACCAATTTCCGCTAGGTAACCATGGGTGCGGGAAATAACTTCGTCGCGGTCGTCTCCCGAAAGAATCTGCGCCAACACGTAGTTGGACACGTCATGGGACAACTCGCACCAGTCTCGTCGCACCAGGTCCAGGCCCTTGGTCTCGACTTCGGTCTTCAGAGGGGCGCCCTGGCTACTACTGGAGCCATCCTCCTTGACCACCAGCGCTGCGTACTTTTTCTTTTTCAGCAGCAGCATACGTTGAAAGATCCCGTCAATATCCAATTCCAGCAGTCGATACCGCTCGTTCACTTTCTTCTTGAATTCACGTCCGAGCTGGTACACCTGCTGGAGGTCACAGGTATTGGTGTGGATCATAATCGAGTCCGTGTCGCCGTAAATCACCTCCAAACCTTCGGCTTCGGCCAACTGAACGGTGCTCTGCAAGATTTCACGGCCCTTGTGCGTGATCAGCATGGCCAGGGGTTTGGCGTAAAACCGCGAGTGGGTGAATCCTAGGCAACCGTACATGCTGTTGGCCGTCAGCTTCAGCGCTCGTTGGCGAATGTCGTACTGGGTGAGCTGAACCGACGTCAGATTTTTGTCCTTCATCAGGCCCTTGACTTGGCGTCGACGTTCAACAAGCGTTTTGAGCATGCGCGGCAATACCCCAGCTTGTAAGTACGGGTCTGGCAGTTCGGGAAGCTCATCTTGGCCATCCAGACCATCTTTGGCTGGCGCATCCATAACGGTGGTGGAATGCGAACGCACCACAGTGGTAAAGCAGATATTAAATTCCTGAATGATAGATGGGTACAAGGAATTGAAATCCAAGAGAACCACAAATCGGTCGTAGAAGCCCTTTTTTGGCTCCAACACCAAACCACCCGCGTACGCTGGTTTGCGACGACCTGATTTTCCACCGGCGGGGGCCTGCGTTGGGTCGAGCCCTGTTAAGCCTTCTGCAATGAGCTCTTGTTCGACAATGTCCACATCGTCAGCTTCTGCCATAGAAGTGGTGCGTGGTGCGCCACTGGCAGTTTTGCCGCCCTTGCCCTTGTCCTTGCCCGGTCGGGTTTGGGCGCCAAACGGGGCGCGGTCTGGGCATATGTACTTGCAGCGGTGAAATTCATGCAGCAACAGATACTCGTTTCGCTCGGCGCGTGCCCCCGTCATTGTACGCGTCCACAGATTGCCGGACAAGTTGGTCAGCTGCTTGGTCAACGGCAATACCTGAAGCTGGTACATGAGGCTGGCAACCAAATAGGCGTCAAACTGGCAATGCCGCAGGAACGTGGCCAAGTCCTGCGCGTTGGAGTAGTACGCAGGGATTTTGGCAAAGTCAATATCAAGGCGGTCCACATGCAATTCGGAGAGGGCCAATTGCGTCAAGCTGTAGCTCTTAGATCGAATCAAGTCCTTGGCCGCCAAATAGGTGTCACATACCACGCGGCCACTCATGATCATGCGCTCAGCGAAGCTCGAGGTGTACGACTGGTTGGCGCTTTGGCTCCAGGGCCACTGCGTTCGCCGCAACCGGCCGAGTCGTGACCAGTGGTCCACGCGGTTATGTTTCATGCGCGAGAGCAATAGGTTGAGGTCGTGACCCAGAAAGTTATGGCCAACGATGACATCGGGGTCAGCCCTTTGCAAGATGGCCAGAATATAGCTTAGCAACGCGTGCTCGCCCTTGACGGCTTCCACGGTAAACCCTTGCCTTTGGCACTGGCCCGCTAGACCAGGAGGCAGGTACTCTCCTGGCAGCGCTCGAACCACTGTGAATTGCTGGGATGGTAACGTCTTGATGTCCACGGGGTTGTCCGGTTTGACTAGACAGTTTACCAAAAGGCTGGCGGCAATGATTTCCTTGGTCATCTTCTTAGCCCCAAGATTGGTCTTGAGGCTAATGGTCATCACGGTTAGGCCTGGTGGGTGCGCAGGCTTGGCAGGATCGGTGTCGGTCAGGGGTGCAATGCATTTCATGTTGTCCACTTGAACTTCCACTCGACACCACGAAAGGTGGTGGGATATCATCTGGGCTTTGTCGATACGAAGCCAACAGGGACCCATGATTCGGCGTTTGATCAGCAAGAGTTCTAGCGGCGACGTGTTCACACCAAACACGTGCTGAAACGATTTGCCCGAGAGCGAACCCGTGTACGCAGGTTGTTGGAATGGGTACAACACCTTGAGGTAAGCCGCCTCGGTCGGAATGTCGGGAAGATTAAACGCGTATTTGCGTGTCACTTCCTTTGACCGCCACAGCTTGATGCCCTGTTTTTGGAAACAAGCCTTGAGTTCATTGTACACATCGAGAATGGCCACGTCCTGGTCGGTGGGCTGACCATCGTCACCCAGTAGCTTTTCGCGGGGCAACACGAATAGGTTTCGGTCAATTCCCTTGACGCTGAGACAGCAGCTGATGTGCTCCTCAGCGCCCTGTGGTCGCACTTTGCCAAAGAGGTATACCACACCGTCCTTTTCAAACGCGTCGATCCAAAACATCAGTAGGCTCCCGTCCGCTTCCAACACCTGAGGGCCCGAGCCGCTACTCTGGGATGCTGGGAGAATGGTGGAGGTTGGTCCCCGAGAACCCGCGGTCGTTTCGGTGGATGCCTGAAGGTTCAGCTCAAATTGAGGCGGTCGAAAACTATGGTCCACTGCCGCCGAATTGCTCGGTTTGTTCGCCGAGGTTTTACGTGCTAGCGGGGTTGGTACTGGCTGGCCAATAGGTGGCACTGTTGACGCTGCCTGGTGGTGATGAAATGCTGGGGTAATGGCGCTTGTGGCGGCCAACATTTCCGTCAGCAACTCGGGATCATCGCCATCATCCATAAAGGTGATGGGATCAGGTTGGGTTTGAGCACCGCTGGGCAGGGCAGAGGAAAGTTGACCGGGAGCGTGGTGAATGGAATCACTGGGGGTAGTCTCCACGACAGCCGGCGCACGCACTGGTGTGGCTGGGACTCTAATGGTGGAGCCAGTTGGTCTGGACTGTTGGGAAGCGTGTGATGGCAGTGGTTGATCCATGCGCGCTCGTTTGGGGGGCAAGTCATCCACGCCTTCGTCGAGTTCGTTGAGCAAGCCTTCCATGAACTGCTCGTCCGCCTTGGAGGCATGGATAGCGCTGTCTCGGGCTGAATGCTTTGATTTACCTGCTCCCTCTTGGCGGCCACGCTTAAAAAACGTACTCAGTCGCTGACTGTCAGGAGCGGGCGACCCATGATGGCTAGACCCGCCAACTTTGGCCACATGCCCGCGTTTGGTACCACGCGGGTTGGCTAAGCGCGTTCGCTTGTTGGCAGCCGAGCCGCCACCATTTCTCTCTGCCTCTTCGTCGTCCTCTTCGCTATCATAGTGTGGCTGCTGGGCCCAGTCGTCCAAGCCCGTCTCGGCGTAACCCAGCCCTTCGTCATCCACCACAAAATCGTCTTGCAACCGCCCCTTGACAATAGCCTCGTATTCGTCGGCATCGACAAAGATACTGTCGTCCTCGATTGCTCCATCCTCAGCCTGGCCCTCCTGCAGCAATAGCGAGGACTCGCCCGTTGCCTTCATATGGCGCAAGGCGGCTAGCTGCTGACGTCGGTTCACAAGGCGGCTAGATTTGGCCCGCCGAGTGCTGCGGCTGGAAGCCGACAAGTCACGGTTGTCGGCCATACCGCGCAGCGTAAGGTCCAAACGGTCTGCAATAAAAGGACGCACCCCAGCAAAAGCACTGCCGAGCCTTCTTTACGAAGCTGAAAAAATAAAACTCAATAAACAATAGCTGCTGCTCAAACGCGTGTTGGTGAGAAATGGCAGCCACCGGCCACAATCAAAGTAACTGTCGACATGGCCCTGTTGGGACAATGTTAATCACACCAATATGTAGTCAGACCTTTCAAACCAGGCGGGTTGGCCTCGAGTACGCCAAAGTGTTTGGGCAGAAAAAAAATAAGAGACAAAGTGTAAACACGCGATAGTCACCGCAGCTGGCACAACGCCAAACAATAACATCAACCACCAATGGGCCCATATATTCCTGCTGCGACAACAAGCGTGAGCGCGGCTGGGCTATGGCCTCACAGCAACATTGTAGTCACGTGACTTGGTTCTGGCAGCACGCGAGCAACGCTGCCAGGGCGTGCGTTTTGCCGCACTCTAGGGTCATCTGCTTGATCTGGAAGCTACATCGCATAATACTGGTAAACAAATTGGTAGGTATTTATCAAACCACAGAAACAGACCCGACTGGCGTATAAACCATGTAAAAAACAATGGCTCACCAGATTTGACAGCTAACAGTACAAATCACCCCAATATGAGCTTTTCTAGGGACTAGCTCCACACCCCCTCGTCCTTTGCTCTACTGGCTGGTAACACTCCAGCACCACCCAGACCGACAACGCAACCAGCTTCTGACATTGCCACAAAGCTGCCAACACCCAACGTTACCAAATGAACAGCAGCCGATCTCGGAAGCACTTGGTTCCCAGCTCGCGCCACTCGTCAGGTGTAATCCACAGCTCATTGGCAATGTCGAGCTTGCACAGCACCGAACCTCCTTTCCAGGAGAGCACCCGTGGGTCCATGTTTCGTGGCGATGGAGCTACCTGAATCTTTTCAATGCCGTGCAGGTGGGGCGGACGCACCTGCATCAACCGACGCTCGAGAAAGGGTGCAAAACCAGGGGTAAGTGCGCACCCACCTCCCACCAGGACAATATTGCCATAGTACCGTTTGCACCGCTCTTCGGGGCCCGCATGGGCGATACAATGGGTAATGGCTTGGTCCAAGGGAAACAAGGAATAAGGTGCCCGATCGTCGGGACATGACACCCACTGGGCCTCTGGTGGGACGCCATCAGTCGACGCTGCCTCACCAACCTTTGTCCGATCGTCGATGGGCGCTAGCAAGGGCGTGGCCGCTGGAGTATTGGCCGTAGAGGACGCTGGTCCTCCCTGCGGACCTGGAGTGCTGCGAACCGATTCAGGAGCAGCGGCTGACTCTGCTCTTTCGTTCGTCGGCGCTGCTGACCCATTGACCAACGCCCCGGGCTTACTGCTGACGCTGGATTGCACCTCGCCGTTGGTATTTGAAATGGGATCTGGGACTGGCTCCGCAGGGACAAGTACCATGGGAACTTTGCCAAACCGGGTCAGCCCAAATGTATGCGAGTGCGTCGAGCCGCCGTCAATCGTAAAATTGTTGGCCGAGAGCACCGATGGTGCCGATGCCCCAATGAGCTTTTGCGAAGGGAATGCTGCTGGGTACAACAGTGGGATCAGCCGTGGGTAGAAGAGGGCCATGGAAGCTAGAAAGGGCTCGTCGTAGACCTTGAGTTGAAACTTGCGGGCTTCCTGTTGTGGCACGCGGACCACAAAGTCATACACTTGCACCGTCACATCGGATTCGTTTAGGCTACAGTATTTTTCTTTGAGGTCGTCCATCAACTGCCAATCGTACGTTCGGTTTAGGTCCACCTCCGCATACGGGAAATGCCGGCGGAGGAGCAACTCGGTAAAGGCGCGCGTGATGTCATCCCCGCCGTACTTGACACTGACCCGAGTGGTGGGCAAACAGTAGCCATCTTCCACGCACACAGCACTCGTCTGTTGAGCTCCAACGTCCACCACGCACGCCGAAGAGATACCAGCTCCAAAGGTAACGCAAACCGACTCCTGCTGGATCAGCACGCGGCGAAATTGCAAATGGTTGAGCGCCAGCTGAACCAGAGCTTCTACTTGGTTGGGTTGGTACAGGTCCGGTACCACTAGGACCACTGACCATCGGTTAAATTCCTGGCGCGGAATTTGCAGCTCAGTCTCAATTGATTCAGTCCAAATCGTGGCCAAGTCACCCAGCACTGCGTTCAGGCTAGTATAATCCAGTGTGTTGAATTCTCCGTGCTGGATTGGCCACCGCAAGGCGTAATCCTTGGAGCTGGCTGGTGATAAAGTATCCTGGGAATCCTGCGTAACCACGGGCGGCGCTGCGGTGGACCGAATGGTGGGGATTCGCAGCGCATGGTTGCCCACAAAATGATCGGGTCGGTTGGCGGTATCGGTCCACTCCACACGGTACGGGTCATTGTGATCAGAGATAATCTCCGGTGTGGCCTTGCGGTTGAAGCTCGTGACCAAGTAATCGGCATTGGACACTGGGCGGCGTTTGGCATCTTTCAGTCGCTGACGGAGCTCCTCATCCATAGTATCCCACACGGCGTCCATGATATTTTGGGCTTCGTCCGATTCAGCCGAACCCTTGGCAGTATGTGGCGTCGATGACGCGGTCCCATGTTCTAAAAAGCTATCCACTTCCATGGCGTCTCTCAGCTTTGGGCTCGCCCCTGCAGCAAGATTGCGTGTAGTGGTGAGACGGGCGATGACATGGGGCACAGCTTTGGGGTAGATGTCCTGTGCCCTGCCAATCCGCAGGTAGCGAGACCCAGGATGAATGATCAGGGTTTGCATCTCGCCGCTGGTACCAGGCGAGATATCCTGGTCAACTGCAGGCGATGAGGTGAGCACTGCCGCAGATTGACCAGACTTTGGCGGCATCCCTTTTCCCGGCACGCCACGGTACGCTTGGGCGGACTTCATATAGTTTGACCCAATAGCCTTGGTATTGATAGGGGTATAGGATGGAAAGGAAGTATACTTGAGGTGGGGGTTTAGATTGGGCAGCTTCAAAGCACTGCCTGCTCCAGCCTTGGCGATGGGACGCGCAGTCACCGACGCCGTAGGCTGTAGATTTTTTATGGCAGGGCTGGGCGACTCGCCTTGTGGTACTGGCGGTGGCCGATAGGAGCGTGGCGATGGGGGATGGTTGGGATCAACGGAAGGGGCGCGAGAGTCGGTGGTGGGTTCCTTTGGCGGCGGCCCGTGGCCGTTGCTCAGCACGTTCAAAGCGGGATGGTCCAAGGGAGCATTCCACAAATCGTCGTATCCTTCGTTCATTACTGAGTGCCTCAGCCGATAGGTAAGCAGTGAGCGGGTACTACCCGGCGCAGTCTTGCTACTGCTAAGATCACTGGCCTTGTCCGTTGCTGGTTGGGCTGCACTTGATACGTCGGAAGCGCTGGCTCGACCCCGACTGCCACTAGCCCGGGGGCGTTTCTTTCCACTAGCAGGCACCCCGTTTTCGTCCGAATCGGATTCCAACAGGTACCGCAGCACCGGGTCCGACGTGGGCGATGGCGGGGACTTTAGGAGGGATTTGGCAGTGTGAGCACTTACCACCCCATTGGGCTGCTTGTGGGCGCGATTGCGGTGTGTGACTGTTCCACGGGCAGTAGGGGCGTTCAAGGTGGTGGATTTGAGCTTGGCGTCCAACACCAGGCGGTGTGAAGCTGTCGTACTGGATTTGGACCCTTTGACAGGCTTGGCAGGGTGGGCAGTGGTGTGATCAGTCGATGCAGGAGTGGAGATGGTCGAGATGGCGCTGGGATGCTGTTCAGGAAGCCACGAGTAGCGTCGTTTGCGCGGAAGGCCCAGATTGGACATGCTGAACACGCGCGTCGGGCTGGTGTAAGCTGGCTGCACTGAACACGGGATGGGTACTTTGGCAAAATAATTCGGAAGGAACAGCCGATGGACACAAAATGTGACAAAAAAACAAGATTGATGCAAGCGGAGACTGTCAGAAAATGATGGCAGCGTTTTCAATAGCCAGTCGCGTGTATTGCAAACCGACACACGCTGAAAGCAAGGACGGTTGAGCAAACCGTCACCCTGGCGCCATGCGCGGGTCCCACACCAACACCGCTTCAAAAGGTAATACTGACGATGTGTCCTGCTCAAGTGGGCGCTTCATCTCCGCCGATTGCCACTCGCTATTATTTTTTTTTTCCTCCCACGCGCAGAGGAAGCGATCCCAGGCCTCCAGGCATGAGGGTCTAGTTGAGGAGGGAGGAACTTACCCTTGCCGTATTGATTACTTGCTAATTCTTAGCAGCAGCAAGTCAATGATAGGAACTGAAACCAAGGGTAAACTGGCGCGCCGAGTATTTATTCTCACAGCTGCTGATAAATAAAAAACTTAGTGCATGGTTCGCCAGGGCTGATCAATCACGCGACGGAAACCTGTCAAGGGACGATAATGCGTGGCTCGAAGGAGACCAAGGCGCTGCCAGAGAGTGTCGCGATAAAGCGCTTGGACGCCAGGCAGCTGAGTCCAGTACTACCTCAATAGGCATGAGGAAACACACGCTGGCGAATGGGGCGAGGCTGCCACCACAAGCAGCCACGCGTCGGCTTGAAGAATGGGCGCCGGAGCCCGTACCATTGGGAACGGCCCAGGCGGCACCACTGGCACCCCCACCACTTCCACTTGCGCATACGGCGGCGTGGCTTAATGAACGAGCGACGAATGGGGCTCGATGTGGGCACCGCTGATCGCACTGACGCCTTAGCCGAGGGCTCGAGCGCTGCAGGCAGTGCGATATCGTCGTTACCTGCAAGGTTGGCGTCTTCTTTGTCATCGTCATCGTTGGCATTCTGGGCCAGCTCGGCGGAAATGGCCTTGGGCGCTTCTTGCGTCACGGCTGCGGGACTCTCCGCAACAGCTGCATCCAAAGGGCTATTACCAATGGAGCGCTTTTGAAGCGGCCCATTGTTGCTCGCTTGCAAGGTGCTTACGGCTGCTTCAACCGCCAAGTTCACTATCTGGTCCAACGGAACGCTACTAAAGGTGCCAGAAGGCGCACTCATACAGTCTTGACCGCACAGGATAATGGCCAAAACCAGAACTGCAGTTTTCATGGTGACGATGGGTTAATACGAGGATTGGAGCAAGGGTCAGATTACCAAGGCCACGTGAGACCAATGGTCACTTTCAAAAATGGTGGACGTTGGTGCTCAACTAGTGTTGCCAATGATCGGGCAGTATGGTATTGTAAGCTATGGCGATTGCAAGGTAGCCAAGGTAGTTGTTGTTAGGACGCGAGCACCGTGCCAGTGTGGAAATTGAAGCATGGCCTCTACCTGGCTATTTATACGGCTGATATTTGTTGTTGCTGTAGCCTAAAAATGCCAGGAGCGATGACAGTCAGCACTGGCAGGGTTTAAACCAACTTGGCACAGTCCTGGGCAGTACGCGTGGGGCGCTGTGTTAGAATAGCTCTTTATCCAATGCTACTACCCAGCGGCCTCGCATTTCTCCTTTCTTGAGCTATCATTGAGCAATAAGCCATTGCAACGAGGCAACAGTGTGGCGGGCACTGCATCCAGTGCCATGCATAGCCCAGTGTCGTTGGGCTTTACTTTGACGAAAACTAGGCGCCACCTGCTGCTCGGCCGCTAGTGTAATGCCCATCGATACCCAAGAGATCCTAAGCGACTTTGACTCAAAGAGTGCAACTCTAATGCTATGGTCGTAAGACCAGCACTGATGGGAGGGAAAAGAGACCAAACCTGCGCGTGCGACGTTGTGGTTGGCCATTGGCCGTCCTTTGCCTGGGCGTTGGTACCATTTGAGCATGGATTGTGCCATCAGGGCGGCCGCTGACTTGCTGGCCAAGTCGCTCCCACGTGATCACAAGACTCCAGTAGCCATTGACGATGCGCAAATGGCGTGCTTGGTTCGTATCTGATTGGCAGTCGCTTTGTCAGCCATTTGCTAAACAAGGGATATCAGGCAGCTTGCTCAGTCTTACCAAAGGTTCTAAAGAGTAAGAAGGAGAGAAAAAGATGAAAACAATCGCAGAAATGTCTCTTCTCACCAGCCATGGCAAACTTTGGTATAAAAGTCCTCAGGACGCAATTGACACCGCACGGCCACTGCTCTTCATTAGCTGCTATCTTATGAGCCCTTTCAGCAGATATATTTTTTGCACAGCAACTAACCCTGCGTATCGCGACTGTAGTCACCTGCATTGACATTGACCCCTCATAGCCCGCGACGTGCCGCGAGCGTCGTCACTGCAGGGATTCGGTTACTGTTGCTACCACTGATTTCTCTCGACACTTTAAACCGCCCTTTTTACCTCTTTGAATCGTTCTATCAAACGCACACAAGCTCACCATGGCGTCGCACCCGCCACCCAACTCTACCCTACCGTTTGAGCCATTGCCCAAGGATACGCTGGCCAAGTACGCTCTCGGTCGGACCGACCTGTCGTTTATGGTTGCTTACCAGCTAGCCAGTCGAAACGTATTGGTCATTGGGGGCAACACAGTGGCTACATCCCGAGTGCGTCAAGCGCTTGCCTGTGGGGCCATAGTCACAGTGATAGCGCCCTGGCAGGACCAGCACCCATTCGACCCAGAGCTACGGGCCTTTATTCAGTCCGGCCAGGTGCAGTGGCATAACCGCGTGTGGTCTCCCCACGATCTGTGCGCCAGGTGCCAGGATGCCAAGACCAATGGTGCTACTCGCACCCCATGGAGCCTGGTGATGGTCGCCTTGGACAGCCAAGTACCTCAATCATCAGCTGCAGTGACGCACCGTGCCTCTCGGCCAACCCACTACGCCAGTGACCACAACCTCCAGGCACCGCTCGATTCCGACACTTGGGCGGATTCCGAGCATATCGCTTATTTCTGCCGACAGCAAGGGATCCCCATCAATGTCGCTGATGTGAACCCATTGTGCGACTTTTACTTTATGTCAAGCTTCCATGATGGCCCACTGCAGGTGGCGGTGTCAACCAACGGCTATGCACCTAAGCTGGCCAACCGAATCCGCCGTCACCTGCAAGCATCGTTGCCAGCGCGTACAGGCGATGCCGTGGCCAAGATTGGCCAGCTTCGCCAGTGGATTAAAACTTCTGATACCCGTCGCTCGGTCGCTGAACAACCTACTTCGGTAGCTTCTCGCACCAGGGAAGCAACTCTAGAAGCACAAAGCCAGCGCCGCATGAAATGGGTGGCTCAGCTCTGCGAGTACTGGCCCATTGAGTTGCTGGCTGGGTTGACCGACAACCAAATCAAAGCGCTGCTGGACGAGTATCAATCACATCACGGCGATCAGCCACCTCCTCAACCGCCCACCGACCAACTTGGCGTTACAAAAGCTTCTGAGTTTACCCATCGGAAACCGTTTGAACAAGCCAACGCCATATTGCCGCTGACCCCGCCGCCATCATCGCCGCCCTTGACTGCTGCCACTTTACCAAACTTTGCTACCGCCAGTTTTGACAAGGATAGACTTGTTGTCCAAGGCAGGTATGGTAATCAAACACCGCGTGACCGACGCGGTCAGCTGTACCTGGTGGGCGCAGGGCTGGGTACGCCCGAGCATTTGACGGTAGCAGCATACCAGGCCATTCGCACTGCCGACGTTGTTTTAGCTGACAAGCTAATTCCCGCAGGCATTCTCTCGCTCGTGCAAACGTCGTCCAGCGCGCCCTGTTGCTGCGTAGTTACTGGGCCGGCCAGTGCATCCCCTGCCACCTGCCACTGCGCTGCCACTACCCCTCAGTCCCAAATTCTGCACATGGCGCGAAAGTTTCCGGGCCATGCGGACCAGGCCCAGCAGGAATTTAACCAACTCGGCGAGCAATATTTGGCTCGTGGGCTGACGGTGGTGCGACTAAAGGCAGGCGACCCATATATTTACGGCCGTGGTGGGGAAGAATACCTATACTTTAAAGAACGCGGCTACACGCCCACTGTTTTGCCAGGACTATCAAGCGCTGTGGCGGGTCCGTTGTTGGCGGCCATCCCACTGACGCATCGCGACTGCGCTGACCAAATCATCGTCGCCACTGGCACTACGCGTGACCGTGGCCCGATGAGCGATTTGCCGCCCTACCATCCCAAGCGAACCACGGTGCTTTTAATGGCCGTTCATCGCTTGGCGACCGTGGTCGAGGCGCTCATATCCACAGCTACATCAACTGCCAGCCTTGGCTACCCCATGTCGTGCCCTATTGCTATCGTCGAAAAAGCTGGGTTTCCAGATCAGCGCGTGATTCGGGGCACTTTGGCCACTATCGTGGAGGACGTAAAGCGAGCAGGAGGATCGTCACCCCCAGCCATGTGTGTCGTGGGCAATGTTGTCAACCTACTGGAAACGGACCGCATCACCTTTGCGGCCGCAAAACAGGTGCAACTGGCAGCGTCAATTCCATCGGACATGGCGGTTGCAAATGATGACTCACACACTCAACTGGCTCAGGGTTCACGAGAGCGGGCCACAGCTGTATTCTTGTAGCAGTGTAGCCACGCACTTTTCTATCGTCAAGGCTTGGATCAGTGTGGGCCAGTATCCACTGAAGGGCCCCAGAGTCAGCTTTATGGTAATATGGTGGCCGCTGTATATCGTTCCTCTTATAACATAGCGTAATTCTTGGAGCAGCAAAACCCCATGCTACACGTGTTTAATAAAAAGGCCGCCTCTTAATACTCGGTCGCCAGCAAATTACATAAAAATGATCGCTTGAATGCAACCACAACAGCATGGGCCAAGTGCGAAAATAGCAAAAGAGTATCAAGTTGGTGAGAGTAATATAGTACAGTACTTTGGCATGAGAAAACATTGCAACCACAGGCAAGCGTGTAACCAGTAGACCATCCAGTCTTTAAACGAAAATGAACTCCTGCCCGATCACCGCTTCAAAGGTGTGAAAAGTGCCACATTACTATTAATTTGCCAAGAACCAGCAACCCTGCCCGTGCGCAATGCCCGCAGCCGATCCCGAAGGCAATCTCATTCCTGTTAAAACGTAAACGATACCCCCTGGAGGCGGTACACACTGCGCTTAATTTTGGCGCGCACGCCCTGTTTTCGAGTCCGCCGTGATGTCCAACTTTGCGAGCGGTTGAGTTCTGGGAGCGGTGTAGCAGGCATAGACACGGTCTCCAATGGAAATTGGCGCGTAGCAGGAATGGAGGTAGCGGTGGAATGCGTCGAGTCAGAAGGGTCAAGGGGTGCAAACGGCGTGGCATTACTGTAGCGCACTGCCGTGCACCAGCAGCGAGTGGGCATTGGCAACGACGTTGGTGGCTCCGTTATGGATCGTGCTGGGTCATGGGCAGTGGGAGTGGTGGTGGAATCTGGCAGGCCAGCAAACGAGTGGCTCCGACCATCAGCGGTCATAGACCCCGAAAAGACGGAGTTTTCAGCATTTGCAAAATAACCTACAGAAGCCGTCGTCAGTTGGTCTGATACTGGCTCTAATAAGCGATGGTGGTTAGAATGATGGCGTGGTAGCACCCCAGGTCCATGGTCATGCTCACTGCTGTTCGTTGCCAGTGGAACCGGGTGAGACCTCTGGCCACCATCTCGCCGACCATTGGCAGCTGCCCCCTGCCCTACCGATCCAGCTATGTCCTGCGCCCCCGCAGCGGGCATGGCGCAATGCGTAAACCGTTCGATTGCAGGTGTGTAAGGGGATAAGGTGCACCCTGCAGTCATCAAATCTGCCAAATGAGCCGCAGTGGCATTAGTTGACGGCTGCAGCACAATGGGTTGGTTGGAGTTGGGGGAAGCGTGGGCAAAAGAGCACCCCGGAGCGTGGGGTAACCGCGGCGAGTTCATGGTCCTTGTTCTAGCATTCAAGTTGCCGATACCATCACCACCGACAGCTGTCGCTGACATTCCGTGCGAGTTGGGCGCTCGGCGGTAGCGACGCGTGGGCGAGGATGAGCGGGTTACTGGGTGCGATTGAGACTGCCAGCTACGTGTAGCCTGCTGCCGACGTGATGAAGCAGTGAGGCGCTCGGGCGATGAGCCAGTGGAACTCATAAGCGGTGGCTCATGGCTTGACTGACGGGATAGCAAGGGCGTTGGGTACCCTGACGTGGCTGGCGATGAAATGGCCGATGGGGGGCACACCTTGCTATCAATATAGCGATTGGCCGGCCCGGTGGTGTAAGGCGGTACTGGAGGTGGCGGCATTTCAGTTGAGTACTCTGGCAATGCCATGGCTGAGACTGTGTGCTGGATTGGGTAAACGTCATTGTTGGTAGCTAAGGCAACTGGCGCATGGTGATAGGGCGCCGACCGGTTGGGACGTACCTGGCGGTGTGCAGTGTAAGCACCCTCACTAGAGGCACTAATGGTTGGCTGAGCGAAGTTGGGTGCTGCCGTATTCGACAGCGAAGCGTACATGGTGGCGGGGCGTGGCCGTGAGGACGACAATATGTCATTGACTGTTTCCCCCACAATTGTTGATGAGCTAGGGTTTAAGGTAGGAGTCAAGACTGAAGCCAACGAGCCAAGCTGAGGTGCACCTAGCCGATCCACGCGTTGATACGAAAGGCTGAGTAGCTGCGAGAGCGATGGTTGAGAAGCCTGCGTTGACGCTGACGCTGAACCAGAAAAATTGGAGGCACTGCGACGCCTCCGCACCGGCGAAGCTGGTAATGCTAATTTGGCTGGTGTGGCGACAGTATCTACGTTGCTTGGAGCTTTCCTGCTAGGCTCAGGTCCGGATCCGGGCTCGGGTTTGGTTGGATGGGCAGAGCGTGGTTGCATAGGTGCCCATTGAGGTCCTAGGGCCGCGGTGGATGCTGCAGAAAGGACAGCTCCAAAATATGACGATGAATCAACCCCAACTCCACCCAACCCTACCGCCCACGGGCGCTTGGAATATGCGGTGGCCAATGCGCGAAGAGTTCGCGGTGACTGCAACCCGATTGGCTCCTTGGGAGGCAAAAGCGTTGATATCCCGGTTGAATCCACGCTCGAAGGATCAGGAAACGTTTCCGGCGTCATACTTGACTGAGCGGCCGTCCTGGGCAACTGAGCCTGGGGTGGAGTTGGAGAAGATAAGCCCTTTAACGCTCGGGAGTTGGCTGCTGAATCAAACTTTAGCCGGGTAGGACCAAGTTCTGAAAGGACAGACTCGAGAATTGATGCGTGCTGTCCCTGATTGGCCTGAGTGCTTGCTTGGTCGGTATGGGCAGTACCTGTGGCGCCAGCGGTCGAGATCTGCAATGGTAGCTCGAGGCTAGTGGTGGGCT
>JANBQA010000354.1:0-16550 GCA_027576955.1 Dimargaris xerosporica
GCTTCACTCGGCTCTGACGCCCTGTTTGCCAACTCGCGTATGATTAAGGATGTGTTCTTTACCGATCCAGTGGCTCACGGTGGCATGCCCTTGTCGGACCCTTCGGCACTGGTGGCTGGACCAGAGGTGGGCGAAGTTGCGCTACATTCCATCTTCGAGGTGGATAAGCTGTCGCCTCCGTCGTCACCATCCAAGTTTGACCAAGAGGACCGCTCCTCGCTATTCGGTTGCGACCTGGACAGTGTAATGGAAGATGGCCCCGCCGACCCTTCGCTAGCCTTTGGCATGGATGGCAAGGCCCACCAGGCCCAAGCGCTGTCGCCACGCGCTCGGGTGCTGACTCCGCCCAATGATGACGGGGAGCACGAGTCGGACATGGGGTTTGCATCGCTGGCGTCCCCAGCATCGTCGTTGGCCTCGAGTTTGGCATCGCCCGATTTTCCCTCGGGCCCATCCGTGTTCTACTTTGACAAGGCAGCGTCGTCGGGGTACCTGCTCGAGTCTACCAAGCGCCGTCGTCTAAACTCTTACCCCACCACGGCTGCAGTGGGGCATGTGCAAACGGTGTCTCCCAGCATGCTGATGCACTCGGTCCTGTCACCAAACCCATCCCCGGCCACAGCCGGCGCTTTGGCTGATTTACCCACCGATTTGGTTAGCGCTGAGGAATCGGGAGACGATGAATACGTGCCTCCGGTGCCAACCGCATCCCGTGCCGCTCGGCGATCGCCGAAATCACGCAGCGTGGCTGGCGTCAAGCGCTCGGCTCGAGCCTCTGGCTTTGATACGCCTAAACCCCGTCCAACGCCGGCGTCCCCAGCGCCATTGGCTTTAACCCCCAAGGTGCCTCGTGGACCAGCCGCAAGCCCCCGATTGACCACCCCTGAACCGATCCCAGTTCCCGGAGCCATCTTGCCCGATAACCAGGGTCGTACGTTGTCGGACCCTCGAGCGACCCAGCAGCCCACCTTGTACGAGGAAATGACCGAGGCTAACATCGACTGGTGTCGGTACTGCGGCACAACGGAAGGTATCAACTGGCGCCCTGGACCGTGGGGCAAACGCACGTTGTGCAACAAGCACGGGTGTGATTACAAGGGCTACGGCTTTGCCTGCAAGCTTCCTCGCCTTGACCTCCGGGCCTACGTCAACGAGTCGATTGAGGAGCGCGATCGGCCCATCCTGCAGCTGTACTGCACCGTATGCCACGATGCCCAGTCGTATGAGGGCAACGTCCTGGTGCGGTGTGAAGGCTGCCCCAAGGCCTACCACCAAAACTGTTACACGGAGCCCATTTCCGATGCCGTGGTTCAGAGCGGCGAGCCATGGTTTTGTGATGACTCCTGTCCCCATAACTGCCGCAGTAAACGCGTGGTGGTGGAATTGCCACGCAAACGCTTGCCGCTAATGTGCACCCCTAAAGCAACTCCCGTGGCGACTCCCGAACCCGAAAAGAGCAAGACCAATGCTTTGGCCAAGGCCCTCTCACCACGGTTGCCCAGCGCTCGTCGCGCCCGGCGCACCTCGTACAACGCCTCCCCTGTGATCCAGCTGCCGCCTTCCCCGTCCCCGTCGGTGGGGGAGGTGGATTCGCCCTCGGACACCTCGGATGCAGTGCTTCCAGCCGTCACCCCTAGCCAGCCGCGCAGTCGCACCAGCAAAAAGCGTAAAAACCTCCCAGCTATCGCTGAAGGCAGCGATTAATTAAAGGCGAGATGTGTCGCACGGGGTTTGCCGCGCGCGCCTCTAGTGCAGCTTCACGCCCCTTGCTCCCAACACACGCCCACTTGCTGCCCCGTGTTCCCTGGTGGCTGACGGCTATTATATGCGTTTGGAAAGATTGTATGTATATAGTAGTGATAATTTTGGTTGCGTTACTCCTCTTCCCTTTACCTCCGTCATGAACTTCCCCACTGCATGCGCTGGTCACTATGGCTCTAGTCTCGTCGGTCTGTCGCTGCTTCTATTTCCATTTGCTCACCGGCCCACTTTACCTTTAATCCCTCCCTTCTCGCTCTATCTACTGTAATTTTTTTCACCACTCCTGCCTCCCCACTGCTTTGCGTAAGCGTTGGGTGGAAAGCTGTCTATTTTTTAGCTTCTCGGCTATCACCCCCCATATACATATTTTTATTTCGCTACTGGGAGCAATAAAACCAACGCAACCGCTGCAGGGTCCCATTCTCTTGTCTTGTCAACCAAATCTGCTGCTCTCGATGATCTCGGCCCCTGCCAGAGCGAGGGGAGCGCTTCGGCTCTAACATTATCAGTATTACTGCCTGAGCTTTGGCAAGATAGATAATCAGCGTCGTCGCTTTTTAATTGCTTTATTTTTTCCAGCGAGTATGCTGCTTTGTCATGTCAACGCTATTTGTACAATGCCTGCGCCACGAGCGCTTAGACTGCTGTGTAGGGCAGTCACCACCATGTCGTCGTTCCCATCGCCGTTTAAATCGGTTGTCACAAAGTGACTACCAAAGCGCTGCTTTTGCAGCTTGATGTTGGACAGGTAGCACGAGAGCGACTTGCTGGACTGGGCCGGATTCCAAGCGTATATTCGTCCCTGCTCATCTTCCGTGTAGGGTTCGCTCACATAAATGCGATCCTTGCGGTCATTGAGCGTGTGGTGCCAACCAAAGTGCGAAGCATCATCGGCGCCAAACTGGTACTGGACAGAAGCTAGGGGAGTGTTGACGGTCAGCCCACCGAGGCTGATGACGTGCACGGCTCCCTTTTGCCAGCCGCTGGGCACGCCAGCGAGCCGGTCAATGGGATGCAGGTTGAGTTGCAGTCGGGATTCTTCGACGGTCTGTAAATGGTCGTCATGGGTACCGTCAATAATCAATGCCATGGTAGGTTTCGTAATCACAAGCGACCATTAGGTATAGCCGTCACCGATGGGTTATATGGTTAGTCGCCAATCGTTCGTTAGAAATAACAGTTTTGCTGTCCAAGTCCTGTTGCCTTTGGCGCAGTTGACCAAGAGCAGGAAGAGCAGTAATACGTACCTGTGAGGGCGCAGATGCGACCAAGTAGTTTTTACCATCGCCCAATACTTGGCCAACTGAAATTGTATTCCCGAGCTGCTGAAACTTGTCCGAGCCGAGCACCGAAAAGGCTAAATGATGGGTTTTGTTGGTGCCCTCGTCCAGGTTAAACCCATACACTTTGCCCGCCATGGAGTTGTCGCCCTCTTTGTAGCCCGGGGCGCCCACCAACAGCATTCGTTGGTTGTTCACTGATTCGAACCGCACCGAGCGACCAAACCACTCATACGGGGAAGGGGAGTCGCTCAGCCACATGCCATTGGGTTCCGTAATGGTAACGGGACTCTTGGAGGCTTGACCGTTGGCCGAAGCAAAGGATCGACTATGGAACGCAAACACAGCACCTGCCTGCGAGATCTGTGGGTTTTCCATGTTGGCCGCTCGTACCTCGTAAAAGGGTGCCCCAACGAGAAGATCTTGGTGCGACGAGGGGCCCTGTACATTGCCAACATGCAAAACTTCACCCAGTTGCGTGTTGGTGTGACGCAAGCTATCAAGCTGGATGATGACGTTGGGCGTGGTGGAGAGCCCCTGGCCTTTAATGCCAAAGTACACATGGATTTTGCCCTGATAGGTCATCTCGAACCCACCGTGGGCTGGTGCTCCTACTGCCAAGTCATCAATTCCATCCTGGTTAAAATCCAAAACGGCCAAGCTATACCCAAAACGGTTAGGGATCTTGAGGCCGGCGTCCCCGAGCAGGGTCTGGTCGGCCATGTGGGCAATGTCTTGGGGACTTTGCTTGCCCATCTTTGCTTGGTAGCTGCGGAGAATGAACACGGCACCTCGGACTGTTTGGTCTTTGAAGTATGGGGCACCGATGGCTGTGCGCACACATGGTCAAGCAAAAAATGGGAACAAGTAACAGTCATACCATCATGGCGTATAGGCACAGGTGGGTATTGACGTTAATCTATTGGCAGAGGCTGTTCCTGTGTGCCTTGATAGCTTCGTCGCAGTGGCCTGGGGAAGGGAGAAAATGTTTAAATAGCATTAATCTAGTCGCACTTACCAATTGACTTGGTGCCAGAGCCATCGAAATCACCCACTGCCGTGGCCTTGCCCAAGTCGGCATGCTGGGAGCTGGTGGTCAACGTCAGCACCTGTGAAAAGGCCTTGTCAAGGTACTCGCATTTGCCGCCATACTTGATGACATCAAATATCGTTTGTGTATTGCGACCCTTGGGCGACAGTTTTTCCCGTAGAGCGTTGAAGCCACGCTTCAGTTCAAACACCAAGTCCGAGTTTTCAACCTTGCCTGCAATCTCCTCGACCCAGTTCGCTCCGGGAATGCTGTTGAGAATTTTGCGCACGTCGTGGCCGCCGGTAAGACTCACAGTCTTATTGCTCTTGAGTTTATAGGTGTTGTCCACGGTAGCCGTAGTCGCAAAGTTGTCCTTGTACTTGCCTTCGTAGTCAATCAAAAGGTTGCAAAAGGGAAGCCCCTCTGTCAACTCAACGTCGCCATCCATCCAGTCGACTGCCATAGTTACCCGAATATATGTAGACCACAGCAGAGTATTGATGAGAAGCTTCATAAATTGACGGAAACTTGACTCGCGTGGAGTGAAGGGAGAGGGTTATAGCCAGTTGCTTGGGTGCCAATGTTCTGCCCATGTACCCAAATACACATCATTTCGGGTCACCCATCTTGAAGCATGTACTTACTTAACTCCTTCCAGCAATGCTGGACCCAGACGCTCATATCCTTTAAGCCTAGTTCCATCCAATATCATGTCATTAGTAGTAATCGTTTGCACAAATTCACAGCCGTGCATACCCGGGATTTTTGGTGGTAAGCTGGGTGATTTGAGGGCGCCTAGGCTCTTTTCAACCTCCAATGGTATATGGCGTGCGTGGTAAAGCTTAGTTTTTCTGGCCATTAATCCATTTCAAGCTGCCCTGGTAGAAGCATTAGGTATGCTATTTCCTCTAATACTTACCGCCACGGTAATAGTTTTCCATGTGTTCGACGATGACGGGACTCTGCAATTGTGTTATTGTTTGGGTTTTCAGGCACATAGAAAGCCCACGTCGTGGTTTGGTCAGCAGTGGATGAAAAAGTGGCCAACAGTATATATACACTCGATTGCCCAGCCATTGACTTTAAGGAATCTGTAAACCGTTTACCTTGTACCCCCAATGCGCGAATACGCTCTCCCCAATAATCTATAGTAGCACTCAGCTCATGTCACATCAATGGCTGTTAGCATCAATCTAATCAATGACTATCTCATTATTGATTGGTGGCTTGCTCTACTTCCCACTCACATATGTAGCCAGAGTCATTGCCGCAGCGGGAAGCATGGTTACATGTTAGCAGCTGTGTAGCTTACCTTGTTGGCAATTGCAGCAGCGTAGCCCCGCACAAAGCATGTTTGGAAGACTAGCCAGTCCAATTCCACGCCCATGTCCTTGTAGATAGCCATCACGTCGTCCACTGGAACTTTCCAGCGGGTCTATATTGGCATATTTCAAGGCCAGATTTTTCCAGATATCAGTTACTTGTGCATGTGCATGGGTAAGCGAGTGCCATTAAATAGTGGCCGCACCGATGTGGGCCAGCTTGGGCATTGCAATACACGAATCACGCTCGCCTAAACCGGTATAACAGTGCTCCTTGACTCGATCACACGAGCACTGCAGTGCTGTCTCTAGCTATGCTAAATAAGCGACATGGCCAATCTCCAACTTACGTCGATGTAATCCAAATCCAGGCTGTGGTGCAGGATAAATTCAGCACCGGTGTCGGTGGTGACGTGTGCCAGGTCGTACTGGCTGTCCATGGATCCAAACGAAACTGCGCGAATAAATCCCTCTTGTTCATTGTTCAACCCATGCCACAGGACGTCGGCAATGTCATGGGAGACCACTCCAAACAAGAATGCCGTTAATTTCTACGATTTTCCCAAAGTCCCGTACCAGGATCATGCCGTCACCATGGTATAAAAAAGTAGAGACGCGTTCATAGTTAGTACAGTAGTGGCTGTTATCCCACGGCTATTATCCATCTTCCACCTCTCATCCTGAACCTGGCTAGCCTGCCATGTTGTTAGTTATGATATTTGAGCCTCTACCTTTAGACGCTCGATTGGAAATGACTTTGCATTTCTACGCACGTACTTAACGGCAGTTCGAATAAAGCCTGCCCAGTGTGCTACTCATTAGAGCCCAACAGGTTGTTCAACACAGGGGAAACAGTGTAAGTTTTCGTTGATAAAAAAAGAATTGCGGGCTTCATTCGGAGGTAAGGAATGCGTATGCTCGTCGCTGGATAGCCTCGTTAAAAGAGCGCCAGGGGCTTCCCGTATCGCTGCGACTGGCGTCAAACATCACTTACCTAGTTCGCAATTGCCATCCTGGTCCAGCAGTTTGTAGCCCCTGTACACCCAAGAGTAAAGTAGTAAGGTAACAATACACAGGCCCAACCGTCGCCTATTAACTTTCCAATTTTCCAACCCCAGTCACAGCCAAGCAAAGAGGATGGAGAAGCGTGAGCATTTGCAGGGTGTTTGTGACACTTACCAATCAGGAAAAAACGACCCAGCTTGAGCGTACGGAAGGTACTCTCGTACCACCGCGCGATAATCGGTGGACGGGTCCGCAGGAAACGTGTAGTTACCACCATGGTCGTCGACAAACCATTCCAGGGCACGAAATGTCACCTCGTTATGCACCACCATCCCACAGGGAGCTGCTCTAGGCATGAACATGGCCAAGGCAACCAGGCCTATAAGAGAAGCGTGCCACATGGTTGTTGCTGGTTGTTTTTTTTGCTCCGTACTAGTGGTTGATGCATAAATTAGTAGTCAAGCTATAATGAAGATAAATAAAGGCACAAACAGATATCCACGACTTCACCAAAACTGGTCAGATTAGGCGAACGGGAAGTACCACAAGGGAGGATCGCTGCATGATCTTTTTCAAGGAAACAAATTAGTTCGTTATCTATAGGGCCGAAATGGGGATGCGCTCAAGATTTGTTTTTAGACGATAAAAGCAGCAAAGAAATGAAAATCGCTCTATATAACAAGAATAGTCGACCCTAGGAGTGGTAGACCGCAAGTTGGCACTACCGACAGATTTCCTGCTAAGCAGCCGGCGAGAGTAGCAGGTATATATATATAGCCTCACAGCGGAGCAGAAATCGGACCCATAGCCATGAAGATCGGCCCCCGAGCGGGTGTGTTGATGTCCAAGTGCGAGGCCCTGCACCCCTTCCAAAGGAGGCCCTTGCACCTAATAAGTTCATTGGAGAGGATTACTTGGGCGTAGTTGAGGCCTGGCCACAAGGGCATTTGGGTCCCTTGACAAAAGGACAGTGGTGGTCAACCATGAACCCCGAACTTTGGTACTACGTATCGGAGACGGTCATGGCGAGGGATCACTAAAAAGTCCACGGCAAATCCAATGAATGGCGTTCCGTGCTCCCCAATTTCCTCCCTCTCTCTCTCGTCTGGCAAGTGTGCCCCGAACAAATAGGAGGAGCGGCCGGATTGTTAACTATAGAGCGGCAGAATGAGAGAAAGGGCGAGGCAGAAAAGGGACGAGGAAAAAAACAAAGAGCGGGCGAGAGCATGGGAGGAGATAAGACTCCATTCCAGTCTGCTGCGTTTTCCAGGGCAAAGCAAAAGGTGTATTGCTCCGAGTCACTCTGGCGGCTGCCTTGACGCCCGGTCCCTGCCGCTGGACATTACAGTGCACAATATTAATTAATGACACAGTACACGAGGGGGGTGAAGGGTGCTCCACTGGTTGTGCTTTGCCCATTGCCACCTAGCACATTGGCTTTTATTGACCGAGGCACCTTTACAACGCCAAGTGATCTCGCTTAGTCCCAGTTGCTTTGGCATTCTCTCCAAGTGGAAAGGGCAGGGCTTGGCAACTGAGATACTATTTTTTTTACTCTGGCCATCTCATGGCTTGATGCCGTTTGTTGCTGTTACCAACGGGGCATCGTAGTCGAATGGTCTGTTCGAGGTCCCGAGTGGGGCTGGGACATCCGGCATAGCGGCGGGACCAATGGTTTTTGTGCCAGGACCATCGAGTCCTTTCTCTCTTCCTTGGCAATGGCCAAAGTATTGGAGAGCACTAGACTGAGGCCACCAACCAGACTAAAAACAAAACATGCCGTAACGGCGAGGGTCTGCCCCTCGAAAGTTGAATTCCTAAATACGGCCGGTGCCGCCTCGGGATTTTAACGATTCGTGCTCAAAGCATGCGCTGATCGCGCAGTGTCCATTATTAGATTCAATGCCTAATGCTCGCCAGATAAATCTGTGGGCGACTGGAACGAATCAATAGGGCACACGCCAGGTGTGTGTGGGGGGCATCACCCAGCTCCTACAGTGGATAAAACTGTGCCGGTTGTGGAGTCTTTGCGCTTGGCACTAGTCGCCAGTCACCTGATTGGCTCCCACGTTAGCGTCGGAGCAATGGCACCGATGACACAAGGTAACAAGAAAACGTAGGGTCATCAGGTCCGACTATGGGTGGGATGTTTTTAATGCCTTTTTTGCCATGACCTTTAGTCGGGTCGTCCCAATGATCGGCAAGAGAGTTGAATGCCTAGGGACTTGAGACCTGTATTTCAGCTTCTGTATTGGACATCGCATGGCTTTGAAAGTTTTAGTTACGTTGCTAGCTAATACGACCAACAAGCAGTTCCAGCGTACCCTAGCGTAATTGGGCCCGCCATACTCAATACACGCTGTTCCGAGGCTTATCCTAAACACACTCTTCTTCCTCGCTTCCTCGCACATTACAGAGTTTGACTCCCTAGCTGCCTGCCGACGTGGCCTTTACAGTTTGTTCATCATGTCGACGGTAGAGAAGATCAAGGAGATCGAGGCCGAAATGGCCCGCACACAAAAGAATAAGGCCACCTCGTTTCACTTGGGCATCCTCAAAGCCAAGCTAGCCAAGCTAAAGCGAGAGCTGCTGACCCCAAAGTCCTCGGGCGGTGGCGGCGAAGGCGTTGGGTTTGATGTGGCCAAAACTGGTGTAGCGCGCGTGGGATTTGTGGGCTTCCCGTCGGTGGGCAAGTCCACGCTCATGTCCAAGTTGACGGGTACGCACTCCGAAGTGGGCGCCTACGAATTTACCACGCTAACGACGGTACCCGGGGTGGTGACGTACAAGGGTGCCAAGATCCAGCTGCTTGATTTGCCTGGGATTATCGAGGGCGCCAAGGACGGCAAGGGGCGTGGTCGCCAGGTCATTGCCGTGGCGCGTACCTGCTCGCTCATCTTTTTGGTGCTCGATGTGCTGAAGCCGCTCACCGACAAACATCTTATTGAGCGCGAACTGGAAGGGTTTGGCATCCGGCTGAACAAGGAGCCGCCCCATATCTCCTTCAAGAAAAAGGACAAGGGGGGTGTTAATATGACCAACACGGTGCCCCTTACCCACCTTGACCTCGACCAAGTCAAGGCCGTCTTGTCCGAATACAAGATCCACAATGCCGACGTGGGATTCAAGTGCGACGCGACCGTGGACGACCTGATCGACGTGATTGAGGGCAACCGCGTGTACATACCCGCCATCTATGTGCTCAACAAAATTGATCAAATCTCCATCCAAGAACTGGACCTGATTTACAAGGTTCCCCATGCCGTGCCCATTTCTGCCCACCACGGCTGGAACTTTGACGGTCTATTGGATATGATGTGGGATTATTTGGACCTGGTGCGCATTTACACCAAGCCCAAAAAATCGATGCCCGACTTTAACGAACCCGTGGTGCTGCGTCGAGGCCACACCTCTGTGGAAGCGTTTTGTAACAACATCCACAAGGCAATTCTGCGCGAATTCAGCCATGCCCTGGTATGGGGCTCCTCGGTAAAATTTAACCCCCAAAAGGTCGGCAAAGACCATATTCTCCAGGATGAAGACGTGGTTCAGATTGTGAAACGGCTGTAGTCAGCAAATATGTCCCCTGATACTCAGTCATGCATCTGATTTTTTGCCTGGGTCCAGATCAGATGTCTACTTGTTTTCAACTCGGGGTGAGGAGATGGCTTCCTTTTTATTTTGACATTTGCAGGACTCTATGTCTGGTATAAAATCATATAAATCGGTCATTCCGCTCAAGAGTTTAGGTATTTTTAGCTCAGATCCAGGCTATCGCAGTGTAACCCCCTAAGCGCACACCCACAATCTTGGTGTGAGATACCCCATTTCTGGGCTCATTCGAGTTTTTCTTCCAGCCCACAGGTGACGCCTGGCCTTTGGGCAGGCGCTTTCTCTACCCCAGTCCTTGTTGCTGATGGCAAGGGGAGTTTTTTTGTTTTGGCCATGGTCACAAGAGGTCCACCGAGGCTGCAGAAGCCAGGGTGTTGATTCTCGACAACTCTCGCTTTGACCTTTTAACATCAGCTGCCATTCCGAGCTGTTGCAAAGTCTCCTGGTGCTGTGTGGATCGATTATTTAATTTAGGTTGTCTTGGCCTCTGCCATCCATTGGTACTGTGGTTCTCGTCATGCCACCCAAACGAACAAAGCAACTCAACCTCGAAGCCGAGGACAAGCTGGCGGCAGTCATAATTGCCGATAGCTTTGACCAACGTCTGATGCCCCTGACACTGACCACGCCTCGGGTACGTTTTGTATGGAAGCTAGTTCTCCCTCAAATCTTGCGGGACAGAGGATGCCATGGCTGTCATAAATAGTCACCACACAAACTGCGGCATCCGTGTGCGCAGTATCGAGCATGGTTTTATACTAATCGCCTGGGTCTGAAAGCTGTGGTCCTTGGATGCATTTCCTGTAGTGTCTCTTGCCGCTATGCAACGTGCCGCTGATCGAGTACACGTTTGAGCTGTTGGCTGTGGCGCGAGTCGAGGTCATTTACGTCTTTTGTTGTACGCATGCCCAGCAGATCCGAGACTATATTGCGTAAGTGCTTATTGCCTTCGAGGGTATGGTTGTTGCACTGTCGTCAGGAGCACCTCTGAGTGCTGGCTTTTATCTCGATGCTTTTTACGTTGTGCTAACGCCGTACGGCGAGAGTTGCAAAGGCTTGGGGGCCAAACCAAACAATACCATGGAAACCAACCTTTAGGCGCTCCAAATGGAGTGGCACGCAATCGCCGTTTGAAGTTCACACCATTTTTAGCCAAGAAGCGCTCTCCGTGGGCGATGTCTTGCGCGAATTGGACACCAAGTCGTTGGTTCGAACGGACTTTATTCTAATTCAGGGCGATGTGGTGGCCAACATGGACCTGGCCAGGGCCCTGGAAGCACACAGGAAGCGTAAAGCTGAGGACAAGAACAGCATCATGACCATGGTGGTGAAGGAGGCCTCGCCGGATCATCAGACGCGTGGGCACCAGGATGCCATTTACGCAATCGAGCCTGTTTCTCAGCAATGCGTGCACTATGTTCCGTCGCGCCACGGCATAGCGGCGGCCGAGAGCATCCCACTTTCCGTTGAACTGCTAGCAAAGCACCCTGAACTGGAGCTGCGGTACGACCTGATGGACTGCCAAATCGATATCTGCTCGGTGGAGGTGCCAGCGCTGTTTACGGAAAACTTTGACTACCAAGGTCTTCGCCAGGATTTTGTGCCAGGTATTTTGGGTTCCGAGGTGCTGGATTCCACCTTTTACGTGTACCCCATCACTAGCGAGTACGCGGCCCGTGCCTCTGACGGCCAGCTTTACGATGCCATTAGCCGCGATGTCATCTCTCGCTGGACATTTCCCATGGTTCCCGATTGCAATCTGCTAGAGGATGACCAGTACACGCATCAACGCAATTTGGTGTACAAGGCGACCAACGTTATTCTGGCTCGGACGTCGCATCTCAAGTGCAATGTTGTGATTGGGAGCCAGTCCGTGGTCGGTGAACATGCGACCATTGCACATTCGGTCATTGGTCGCAACTGTCGCATTGGCAACAATGTCACTATTGAAGGGGCCTATTTGCTAGACGGCACGGTCGTGAAAGATGGCAGTCGGGTTTGTCGCTCCCTGCTGGGTCGGAATGTGACGGTACATGAAAGTACGGTCGTGAACAAAGGCTGTCTGCTGGGCGACCAGGTGGTGGTGGGGCCCGACGTGGAGATTGCTAGCAGTACGCGGCTGACGCGGTTTGTTGCCGATACTGATGGCAGTCCCTTTGATGACAGTGCTGCGGCTTCGCTGGTGGACGTCACTGAATATCTAAACGGTGCATTAATTGACGCAACCAAGGTCGGAACGCTGGGCCAAGCCGCGGTTTGGGCACTCAGCACTGATGATGCCGAGGACGAAGATGAAATGTATATGATGGCAGTGACGGGCTTGGCCAACGACATGGAGCAGTTAGCCATGGGCGATGACGGGTCGGACCTCTCCGAGTCAGAGTCGTCAGAAGACTCGTTGGCCCTGGCGGATGATACCAGCGATGTCGACAATGACGACAGCGTCTTTAACAGCGAAGTCAGCGCCACGCTAGAACGAGCGTTTGTGGAAGGCCATGGGATCGCTGACACGCTGTTGGAACTGAAAGGACTTCGGTTTGCCAGCAACAAGTCCAACCACGACATCCGGACCATCTTGGTCCCCAAGATTTTGGACCAGGTGGACGTGGCGCATGCCAAGACGTCCCTTCAAGCAGTGCTGCAGCGGTGGGGCGCCCTCATTGGCCATGTCATCAATTCGGAGGCCGATCAAGCCGATACTCTGACCATTGCTCGCGAGTACTGTGTGGACCACGAGGCACGAGCTGCTCTTCTGTTGCCGTGCGTCAAGTGTTGGTACGACTTGGATGTGATTGACGAGGAGATCCTTGTGGCGTGGTACCAGCTGTCGATGCGTGCTCTGGCTCCCAATGAGCTGGCGGTGCACCAGAAACTGCAGCCGCTTATTGACTGGTTGGACGAAGCTGAAGAAGAGGACGAGGACAGCGATGAAGACGACGAAAGTGACTCTTGATGTGCTGCCAGCCGCATTAATAGCCCTCGGTATTGATAGGCACGGTCTTATCCATGGATCAACTCTATCGTGTTCCAGCGCCACTCTGGCTGTTGGGATACTCTGGTTGCCATTTGGTCCCTCGGGTGAAGCGGTGGAGCTTTCGAGGCAACTCACTTTGGAGCCTAGAAATAAATGTTGTGTAGGCGTACAGCCACCATGGGTGACTGCTCGCTTTCTATACTAGGCTAGGCCGAGACCAGGAAGCCGTTGGAGTAATTTCACATGCCACCATTTGCCAGGCGCCGGCCCAAGCGTGAAGCATCACATGATGGGTTTGGCTTAGTCGGGACCGCCAGTCACTGCCCGCCCACTGCTTCCCGCTATATGCACCCAACCGTTCTCCTTCGCCCACCCAAGCGCTGCTGCTGTTTCCCTTCATCTCCAATACCATTCCTTGGACAGCGTACTTTGCTCGACTGATGTTTGTTTCTCGCTGCGTTTTGCGTTATCTGAGCACTTGGGCCACCCCGACTGTTTATAGGTTACCTTGAGCGAGCGCGGGCTGGCAGCTACTATGTAATGCTCCTTGCCAAGCGTGGTTTGTTGGAGGCCTTAGTTAAAGGGAGAGATAGAATGAAACCTATTCCGGTGACTGCCTTGTACCAGTTTGGTTTACCTTATTTTCTAGGCGCCTTTTTGCGCTTTAAAACGCATTGCCTTTGCGTTCCGCACCACTCGGGCGGTTTATTGCCCGTGCCCTGTTGCTGGCCAGTCCTGAGCAGAACTCATTTGATACTACAGTCTTTATTAGGCATTGCCTAGCGCACTTTTCCCGCCATGGCGCACGACCACTCGAACCTCGACGCAACTGACCATGAAGCGCAGTACCGCCTGGCAAGCCAAGCGTTTCTCCTCCGCCATTATGTTCCAGCGTGGTGTCTGTGCCGAGCAGCGCTTGCCGCCATGCCGTCGCCCACACTATCGCCGTCAGCGCTGCCCGAAACTGCCGTGTCGTCACCAACCTCACTAACACCCCCCAATTCCACGGATAATCAGCGCCAAGTTTTCCTGGGCTCCCAAACGGCTAAACACACCGTAGAACCGGTGACCTTGGACGAGCTGGCCTTGGCTGACCGCTGGTGGGTGTTGTACCTAACCCTTTTGGGCTCAATGATGGAAAGCAAGCAGGGTGGTCAACTGGACCTTAAAGCCCAGTTTCAAACGGAAGATGCGGTGAATGGAGTCAAAGACGTACTGATGCGCTGGCATCACCGCTACGAACACAAGCAGGAATTCTGCCCACCTTCTGCCATCAACCACGGGCCATTGGCCCTTTCGGCTCCCGACTTGGCCTCGTTCCGCAAGTCATTTCCGTCGCATCTCGATCAAGTCTGGGACACCGTTCTCGAGGCCTATCGCAGCACTGCTAGTGCTATTCCCAGCGAAGTGTTGGTCAGCCTCGGACTGCTAGCCCTTCAGCACCAGGCGCCGTCGCTAGGCGCGCAGTGGGTTGAAGCGTGGTTGGCCAGTATTCCCGATTACGTGCTGGATATTTTGGAGGAAATTCCAGATAAATCCCATTCGACTGATCCCCTGGCCTTGCGCCAGCGGTGGGCCTACGCTTACGAGAAAGCTGCCGAGCTCTATCTACTGCATCTGCTTCCAGCGATGGGCGACTGGGCCTCAGCGGAAGCCTTTATCGAGTATAATCAAGTATTACTGGTAAACACTAAGCAGGTACATGGTAGTTGCAGTTAGCCAAAGCTATGGGCGCTCTGCAGATTGTTCTCTGGAAAACAATGACACCCCATGCAAAAGGCGTGGCAAAAACAATAAGCCACGCTGACTCGGCCCAGCAGCACCTGGCCGAGAGTGGATGGCGGTCGACTTACCAGCATGGTACTGATGGATGGTCAGAGACTAACACTTGCTCATACTATACGGTGGCATATATGCGCTGGTTATTTGGTTGCTGCTTTTAGCGCTACCTCACTGCTTTGAAACGAATGCACAAGGCCCATAAAGTAGCCCTGCGACGGCAACGAAAGAAAGCACAAGCGCTTCTCCGTCAGCAGCAAGGGCAGCACGCCGCAGCCCAGGTACATTCCCAACCCGCCCAGGAGTCATTTATAACAACCAATGGATCCAGCCAGCTTCCAACAGCGCATGTAGCGGTCAAAGCATCCGCTGCACAGGGCGATGATTCGGTGCTATTAAATCGACCAAGGCATGGTGCAGCACCTAATAGCAGCACACCTACCCACCACTCGAACCCGAGCACCTTCAAGTCCCCGGTTTTGGCACTTTGGCACACGATTCAAAATGCTGTGCATCGACTACTTGGTGAACGTTTTCGCCACCACTTTCTGGCGCCCATCTTGGCTGGCATTGTATTGACGTACCTGGTTCAACGACATCGCGCCAAGCTGACGGTCCTCTTGCGCCAGTTCCTGGCCAAACTGTGGCAAACAATTGTCATGGGCACCAAAAACACCTATCTGTAACATTATGCCAGGGATTCGTGTTGTGATCTAAATATACTGGAATGGTTGAACCCTTTGGCCTCTCCGCCTGCAATGCATCCATACCGTCCATTCACAAGCCTGGGCGCCAGTTTGCCCATAAAAACGAATTTAGAGCCCATTGGCCGCAATAAACGATCTTTTCTTAGCGACGTTAACGGTGTAAGAAAAGGGTTGGTGGTAGATAGACAGAAGGATTATGACTGGTAAGATAAAAAGTGCGATCAATAATCTATCGCATTGGGTTTTGAAACTATGCTTAATGGCCGCCAGTGCTGTTGATAGCCTGGCTTTGGGTTGCATTGTTTGGTCTGTGGTGTATGCGTGTGTGTGCATAGCAAATATGATTCAAGGCAGTGCAATGTCCGAGTCAGGTTAAGAAATAGTGCGATAATGCTAATCAGCATGAGCGGTCTAGTGCTAGTTTGACCCCTGGCCAATTACAGTCAATTTCATGCAGCGAAATAGTGGAAGACAAGAAGTGGTGGGTGGCACGTACAGCGTTCCAGAAAGTGAACAGCAACGCTGGCAAGACATGAAATGGCTAAACGCAGGTGATAATGAACGCATCCATACACAAGATGAGATAAGCCACCTTCACTTGGGAGCAAACGATGTGTACCGAGGTTCACCATCGTCCCTTGCGAAAGGCTTTTTGGTACCAAGGCTGAAAAAAAACGAGTATGTTGAACCAAAGATTGGCCCAAGGTAACACATTACCGAAGCCTAGTTATTCACACGAGCAGTGGCATTCAGGGCGCTTTTTGTCCTTCAGCGCTGGCTCGCGGATATATAAACCCTTGGCTTTCCCTGGCATATTTCGACACTGCGCGCAGTTAGCATCATGGACATCCAACTGACCCTGAAAGGGGTCGCGCAGCGGCCATGGACGACGCGCAACATTCGTATACGCAAGATCAAAAAGGCAGCCAAATTCATTAATACGTTTTCGTCCAAAAAGCAGTCCGGATAGTCTGGTGCATTTTTTGGTCAAAGGGTATTGTTAATTGCATTTCGTCGCCAACCGATGTGCAATTGTCCGCACGACGCCAAGGCACCCCGAGTACGCTTTCGACGCATTCA
>JANBQA010000355.1:0-16545 GCA_027576955.1 Dimargaris xerosporica
GGTGGCGATGGACGCGATGCCAAAGCAGCCTGCTCCCCTCTGGAGACAACCATGGCTATGGCCAGTGCTGCTACCCCAGCGTCGGTTTACTCTGCTGCCTCCCTAACCACTGACCAACCATCTCCTACATCAGCTGCTTCCACAGCCTCCTTGGCTTCTTCATTGCCAGCTGTAGCCACCGCTTCCGCCAAGCCACCGATCCCTGCGTCAACAGCTGTTATTTGCCTAGCGCGGTCAATTTCTGCCCATCCGCCATCGTCTTCGTCATCCAAGTTTACGGTACCATCGTTGTCACGGAGAAACGGCAAACCAAAGAATAAGCCGAGCAAGCTAGCTGATTCAAGTATCAATGCAACCATTGGACCTTCCTCGTCCACAAAACCACCTTCGCGATCCAGCAGCCGCCCAGCATCACCAGGGCTATCCTGGCCATTGTCGAAATCAGCCACGTCGTCACCGACGTTGAAGCCCAAGCAGCCCTTAACCAAGCAACTATTGCCCAAATTTCTGTCCCCGCTGGCTCGTCGAAGGACCTCGGTATCAAAAAAGGACAGTTTAACCGAATCATAGTGATGATATGAACGGTGCCACTGCTTGATTAATCATTTTTTATTTTTTGAAATGAGTTGGTTTTGTTCCATGTTATTTCTTGTAGCTGATGCAGTATAGTTTGCTCCTTATCGATTGTATGAAAGTATTCAGAGCTATCCTAAATGCTACCATGCTCGTGTACGTTTTTATTTTGATCCACTTGCCTTTTTTTTGCTATAGCGATAGTAAGTATAGTGAGTGGATTCGTTGGTCTATTCGATATACTCTTTTTTTGCAAAGCGTCAGCCATTACCGATTAATTGCCTTTGGTTGCTGGCCATTAATCGATATTAAATATTCATAGACCCCAATCTGTACTATCCCGAAATCATTGAGGCAGGTGTAAGCCTGCCTTTATGGAACAGTTGGGAAACCAAAATACACGAAAAGAGCAATGTCATAGCAATGGCAAGACGGATTCCTTGAATCGAACACCCAACATAAACATTTGGTCACTCCCTTTTGGTGTATGAACAAACCAAAAAAATAGAAAAAAATGAATCATGACGATATTAAGCAGCAGGCCGAGGCAGCGCCTTTTCACTCCCCAAGAGTGGTTTTAGCGTTTCCACATCCTTGATAAACAGCTGACCATCCATCATGGGCATCTTGTCACTCGGTGTGCTATGCACGGACAGTTTGGTTAGGAACCGCGAGTGTTTGTCGTAGTAGCGTTTAAAAAACTCACAGAGGCTGGATTTGTTGATCGATGCCAAAATATCGAGCTCCTCGGTTTGGTACACGGCCGGGCAATCGTAGATCACGCCCTGCCAAACCTGTGTCGATGTGGCGGCTTTGGCCTGCGTCAACCGCGTTTCCCGTAATTGCTGCAGATACTCTTCCAAGAGCACCGGAGAGAGATCAAGGAGCGCACGTCGAGCCGTCTGCAGGCAGAGTTCCATCCCGCTTTCCAAGTACAGCGCATCTTTGGCACCGCTGGCCGTGTACAATAGACCCAATGGTAGGTTGGGGCGGCAGATTGGCTGGCAGTTGAGGTCTGATAGGTTCAGCTGGTGCTTAAAGGTGGTTAAACACTTGTCTTGGATGATGTGGGCAACAACGTCTTGGTACACCCTGAGCCGAGCGTCCGAACTAGCACCCACCTGGACAAAATAGGCAATCTTGGATGACAAAGGGCCGTTGCTGGTGCTCGTGGCAGCACTGCTGTCGTTAACGGCATTAGTTGGTTTCTTGTGCGTAGGACACAGGTATACCAATCGACCGCCGAGGGGCAAATGCAACGCATGCGTTGCGTATCGCTCTACCTTGAGCATTGACGTTCGCTTGATATTGCGTTCGGTGATGCGCATAAAGTCCAGGGCTTCGGATTCCGTGGCATTGCCCGCCACGAGCATCTCGATATGGATGCGGTTCAAATAGTTTTGCACAAACTGGGTCATATCGCTCACCGTAATTGTTTTGAGCTCACTGACCAGCGCATCATGCGGCCAGTTGTAGCTGGTCAAATGGGTCTCGACAAACGCCGTGGGGCTATCGTTCACCACACTGGCTTCGCATTGCAGGTCGAGGATATATTCGTCGATAAAAAATTTCAACCGGTATGGGTCGACCTTGATGTCGTTGAGCGCCGTCAGCACATGGGTCAGCATTAGCTCCTGTTTCTCATTGAAACCTTCCAGAGTAATTTGAATGCCGTCGCGACCTGGTTCCACCGTATGGAACATGGCGGCAGCACCGGCAGCACTGGTGGAATCGATCATCTTGCGGCACCGCTCTTGAAAAAGTTTGACCATCACCCGCGTGCGCACCATAGACGCTGCCGTTTTGTACGCCAGGGGACTTTGAAGCGCAATATGGATGTTGGTGCGCGGTGGGAAAAACTTGTTGCTGTAGTAATGCCAGCACCGCGTATGCATGGTCTCGGCGATCACCGCCACGGCCTTTGACAGGGGCAATTCCTGGTGCTGCAATGCCATAGTAGAAGGTACCGACGCATCCAACCGTTCGATGACATAGGGGTTCCGGGTGGGCAAATAAAACTGGTCATTCTTTTTGAGATCAGCCAGGGCCATCTGCAGCGTCAACGGCAACGA
This sequence comes from Dimargaris xerosporica, assembly GCA_027576955.1. NCBI lineage: Eukaryota > Fungi > Kickxellomycota > Dimargaritomycetes > Dimargaritales > Dimargaritaceae > Dimargaris > Dimargaris xerosporica. The sequence goes on from JANBQA010000355.1 coordinate 2,646, forward strand.
CGTGATCTGGTACTTGGTCTCATAGTAGATCTCGCGCGACATTCCAGGGGATTCAATATCACGGCTGACCACCAAAATTGCCATATTGTTGGAGCTGAGGCACGAGAGCGCTTGCAAAATGGTATCCTCCTGGCACTGGTAATACATGGCTTGATCGCACACATAGTCACGCGGTTCAAGGCCTTCCCGACCCATAATGTCCGCAAAGCGTGGGCAGTCGAAATCGTTGTACTTGGCGCGCATAAAAAACTTGATCGCAGCTGTGGACCGAATTTCATCGTACAGCCAATGCTGCACGCCCGTGCGTCGAATCATTGCCAGGTACTGCAAAATAGCCTTGATGACCTCCTCGTAGGCGTCGAATCCCGCCTTGGTCAGGCTGACCGTCATCTTGAAAAACGGCGTGTCGCAATCGAGGTCCATCACATCGGCCGTGTGAATGTATGTGCCCCACCCTCGGCTCTTGAGATAGTGGATCACCGAGCCCGGGGTGCGGAGCTCCAACAAATGACGAACATAGGCGAGCGCCGGCGCCCAGTCGCGCTCCATATCCAATTTGGGGTTCGAAGGGTGGTATCCTGAGCTGGCCACGGGCACGTCGACGCCTGCGGGGTTGCTTATGGATGCTGGCGACATGGGAGGCACCATATTGGACAAAGGGTACCGACCGTAGGGACCGTACATCGCCGTTGCATGGCTATGAAGGCCCTTGGGTGGCGGCATCATATAAGGGTAAAACGCTGCGGGGCTCATGTACGGGTGCGCCATGGCCTGTGGCGGGTAATATGGGTAAGCTTGCATGTGTTGTTGCGGTTGGACCATGTCTGGCATCATACCACCATTGGGCAGGTAAGATGGAGGGTACATGTAGGGCATACCCATGGGCATGGGCGCACCAGGAAGCGCCTGAGCCATGGCCGTCATGTTGTACGGGTTCGTGGGAGGCATCATCCCCGGATGAGGAGGGTAGCCGCCATAGCCTGACATTCCGTGCACGGTGCGAGTCGTGGACGCTGGCCCACTTAGGTTGCTACGCAAGCTGGAAGTGCTAACACTGCTGCGACGGCTCTGCGACCGCGATAGGCCACCGGGGCCATTTTCACTCTTTTTGCCAGTGGTAGTGGTGGGGCTGCTCGGCTCGTCATTGAGCGAGTACTTGCTAGCGTCCATCGTCGTGCTCGAAGTCTTGCTGTCCTCGCCGCTGGCAAGGGGCTCACCGAAATCGCTCATGGAGGCGGTACTGTGCCCCGCGTGCGCGCCAAACAGCGGAAATAGTAAGACCAGTGACCGAGTGTGTTGGTGCGACTTGACCAGGATCTGCCGATTAAAGTCGGGTGGCAAAAAGATGCGCTCGATCTGGGGCACGGGGATAATCTTGTTTGTCAAGCCAGAGAAAATGGACACAACCCAGTTGGTCAAGGTGGGCAGACCTTGGTTGCCCAGCACCACCAGTTTCATGAGGTTGGACGAGTAGTACGTATCGTAGAACCGCTGGGCTTCTTGGTGGATATCCAGACCAAGCTTGGGAGGATTCACCAGCAACGTCTCGCGGTTCCCAGTTTTGAAGTGGGTCATGTGCTCCCGGGGCTTGAAGAAGTTGCGCTCGAGCAGCTTGATGCTCATATTCTCTTGCTTGAGAAAGCGCTTGTGGTCGCTGTCGATGCCATGGATCACCTTTTCCGCCACCTGCCGCTCAAAGCACGGTTGACCCAGCAAATCGGCCAGTCGCTCTAATATTTCGTGCAGCTTGTTTACGTCTAACCCGACCGAAATCTCGGTGGTTTTAAGCGTCACATGCGAGTACATCGCGCCTCCGTGTTCGCGCACAAAGCTGTGAAACTGACCGTCGGTGGAGTACCGCTTGGACGAGCGGAGCATCCACTTGAGCGTGAGATTTGCCAGGCCGTGCAGGTTGGGCAAGTCCATCCCGCTCCCCACCAATAGGTTTAATGCTACGCAGCCGTTTTTCGCCTCGCTGTCGCTGATCAGCATAACCTCGAGCTGGTTCTCGAGCACAAGCACCTTGAAGTCGCGGTTGTCACGCGAGCATTTGGTGATGGGCTGCTGGTAGCTCGAGTACGAGTAGGGCACCTCGACTGTGGGCTCGTGCTGCTCATAATCGGCTTCGATCTCGTCCAGCAGCGGACTGCTACGTTCATACAGCATGTTGCTTTAGGACATGGGCGACCAGAGAAAATAGCGTGTGCAGACAAGGTTGGAAAACAAGGTTCAGGGTTAGATCGCTGATTTTCTGGTCACACCAGGGTTAACTATGTTTCCTTTTTCTGTGCATGCACCTTGGCACCTGTGAGCCGAATCCAACTACTTACCAGTAGAAGGTCTGGCTACGCCAAATTCAAACTTTGGCACCAGGGATAGAAAAAGTAATAAATTGTTGAATAGGAGAGCAGGCCTAAATCTGCCCGTGCAGCTAATGATACACGTGCAACCAGAAACGTAACCGCTCACTTATCAGACTTGTGTGTCCAGAACAACGACAAAAAAGGGAAACAGGTGAGGCGCTGAGCGACGAGTGATAGTAAAAGAAATTAAGATCAAACCACCGGAAGGATCATCAAAGAATGGCATTCCATACAGTCAGTGCTTACACACCTGTGCCACCATCAAGCCATCTGGTCAAAGCAATGAGGAGCCATGGTGAAGGGATGCGCTCTGCTGGGGACCGGGCAACTATTTGCTTTTATATTAGCGCCCACAGAGGCAGATCATGTCAACTGCCGAGGGACAGAAGCAAATAACCAAAAATTGTTCCCACCAACATTGTGTGTGTGGAGTGGGATCTGCTGCCGCCCATCGCCATTCGTCAGCCAACCCGCCTGAACGCCAAAAAGAAGTCTGACAGCTGTGTCTATCACTCACCGCAGCCGTGTTTCGGCGAGAGTTTGACAGCAGATCCAGGTTGCCAATGTACTGTGCCAAGCGCGAGTACGCTGTTAAAAGCGGGCTCAAGACTGACACGATTTATAGCGTGGTCCTTTCACAGTACCTCAACGGCCAGTCTTTTTTTCTTTGATATGTTGTTCGGCTTGTGTTGGTGCTCTATTCTTTTTTTTTGAAACATGATTGCCAATGCCAGTATTTTAACTGGAGGCCTGCTCTTTTACCCCGCTGAGCCATGGCTTCCCTGGGATAAAAGCGACGATGAACATGGATAACTGTGGAGTGTGCCCAATGAGGAATGTCAGCACTCTGGCAATTGTAAGAAAAATGACGGGTGCGCTAACCCAAAGATCATTGCCATATGGCAGGCTCAGTGCCCTTGGCACATACACAGCCCACCTTTACCAACGCCCATTGTCCTGGCCTATGGACCTTAGCGCCAATAAAGGGTGGACTGTTGGTAGAGGAAAATGAAAGACTGGGTTCCGACTTTAACACCCGACCTCATTTGTTCGATTCAGTAGGCATCGAGTGCGGCATCGCCAAAGGAATCGACTAGCTATTTCGAGGCAGGTGTTGAGGGGGGGGAGGTCAGAATCCGAAAACTATGACCATGAGTTCAGCTTTTCCTTAATATCCACTGCTGCGACCAGCCTTTATTTACATCTCCACACACACACTTACCCGCCTGGATATGCTAATCAAGCAGGGCCCCGGCGCCAAACAATAGCGAGATAAAGTTTATATCTCTCCTGAAGCGAGAGTGTATTCGTGGTGTATTCTCGCTCCCTAATAGTGTGCCGATAAGCACCCAATCCCCCTCAAAGCCAAGCCAAATGTGTACCCGTAGCATTGGATGGGAGTTAAGAAAAGAAAGCAGTACACAATACGCTACTTCGAATCGTAGTCGAAAGTGCGAAGGAAAGAGAGATAAGAGAAACCAGGGTGTCCCAGGTTCAGGCTGGCAGCACACGACAAATCAAATAAACCTGCATGCACGCAGGGCAATCGATACACAAGGGCCACCAAAGAAACAAACGCCAAGGAGATGGAAAAAAGGCATGTCGGCAAGGGAGTGCTAGCTGCTGGAGGGTGTATTGAGCGCACGCATCGCTATCTGTCCCTTTTGGAGGCCGGTGCCGGCTACCCAAAAGTAGCAGTCGATGCACAGGAGGTATCATCAACAACATGCCCACCCGCGCAGTCAAGCTGACTAAACCGCCCTTTTGGTAGCTGGTTTTCTTGTTTGCTGCTGCCTTTTCCCGATGTCCTTGCTGCGATGAGAGTGTGGCCGCAGGCTATGCTCTGGTCTGCTCGTTCCCACCAGGTCCCACACTGCCAAGTGCCAATGTACTGAACCCAGTGGCGGTGGCTGTCATGTTGCGATGAAGACCGTGTACTTTCAGTACTTACAATAGTTTTGAAGGAATGGAGACGAGGGGGTCATCAAAAGAAGCGTCTAGCGGTAGTTGGCGCCCTGTATTACAGCGTGACCAAATGCTGTGGACCAAGTCAAAGACGCAGTGCGCCGGTGTAGCAGGTTCGGTAGTTGTTATGGGCGGCATTGCTTCTGGATTACAAATGCCTCTAAGCTAGTTTCATCCACTATCTGGACCACGGTCTTGCGCAGTGCCATGCCTGTGTGGCTGGTACGTTGGATGCAAGGTCATTTCGGCTTCCAAAAGCTGGTTACTGCCTGCTACAGCACTGACGTCATCCCCAGGGTTAGCGTCTGGGCATTGACCACTCTTTGCCTTCATTCGGGTCACCTTCCAAATACTCTGTATTCGCACAGCTGATCTCACACCTTCACGGTAGCATGCCTTTGCCCAGCGTGGTGATTATATCAAATCAAGGCAGCTGTTTGTTGTAAACCGAAGTTTAGTGTTAAGCAACAGTCAGCTAAACTCACGCCTGCTAGCACACTTGAACAGACCAGCCAATTGGCGGTTTGTCGCAAAGTAGAAAAAAAATAAAAAACACATACATCTGCGTATTTTTTATTGCTTGACCTAACGCTTATTGCGGTCTTGGTGGTCGAAATAGAGTTTGCTCTACATGCGCATATGATGGGTTTCAAAAGCTGCAAGGGAAAAGGAGCAAGGGCTTCACTTGATGCGTGGTCGCGACGCCCTAACGATTTCCATGTCTTTTGTTCCTTTGGTACTGTAAACAGTGGTGTGTATCGGGCCCGTGGGCCAAAGTAGCAACGACTGCTACCATGCTGTGCCACTGGTTTAGCAGCGATTGGGCGACATTCCACCCATATTGTCCATGGTCTTGGCCTATCTGTGGGCGTTACCAAGCGATCACAACAGTCTCTGGCGAGCAATCCCAACAGTTGGCGCATCCGATTTGTGCCCCCACCCGGTTGACAGTTTGACATTCCACCAATGGTATCTGTGGTCCTGGTGCCCACGTTCTCGAACCACTCGTCAGCTTGCTACGTTATGCCGTTAAAGCCATAGCATGGTCAAATCACAGCCGTAGTATTCCTTCTCTTCCTCCCCCTCCCCCACATCCCTGCCTGGCAGTGCCTACAACCTAGAATTCCTTACAACCGACTCCAGACGTGTATGAGCAGGTGTGGGAAATTGTTGGGCAAGTCTTGAGCTCAGCCGAATACGGCACTTTGAAGTAATAAATGGCTAGTTTTTCGCCCATTCACTGCCTGTCTCTACACAGCACGGTGCAAGCGGTTGGCGGTGATGCCTTTAAATGACCAACTCCTGCTTACTCACCCTTTCTCCCCACCTGCCAATCCCAATAGCCAAACAAATGATTTTGAGGGGCTAATTGCAACAGCCAGTCTTTGCACCAAAACACAACACACCATTATGGAGCTTTTCTCGCCGAGCCACACGGTCGATTATATTTTACCTTGGCATATGCGAGTTGGCCCAACTGTTGGTTGCAGACGCTATTTCTCGTTGGTAGTTTTTAGGCATCCGCGTTGCTAGCCAACCGAGTCGCTCAAAACGAACGCAACAACTGAGAGCACGAACAATAGCTTAAACAGGAAAGCCGTGCAAAGGCTGAGCATTAGCCGAGATACAATCCATTGCTCTGGGCAATTGGAAGACACTCGCTCATACACTATGCAGCCCGCTATGCACCGGCCGCAATATTACTGCTTTTGCCCACCAATAGTTGGCATATTACCCCTTGGTCGTTGGTGGCCTTGTTGATATACCTAGGCATGTTTACGCTGATCTGCCAGTGGCACTCCTTGGCATATTTGTATTTGTATGGCTTTTTCAACCCATTCCTCCCTTTATTCTTTGCTCTCAGTTTGGCGAGCTACAAACAGTATTTTTTTTCTCACAGCAATTTCTTGCGGCGTTGCTGTCTAGTACGACAATACTATTGTTTTGTCCCAGGTTCACGAACACCCGTGTGTCCTTTTGTGGCAGTGCGTGTGCTTTCATTGCTTCATGGTTGACCACGCGCCGCACTTGGCATGATGTACACTATGCCTGATAAGGACGGCGATTTCCTGCACGGCCAACAAACAGAGACGCAGTGGCAATGCAGTTTGGCCGTTCAAGTTGGTCATGAAAAACCTGCGGAACCTCGACAGCGTTTACTCCATCCTGGTTAGTTGGCCACATGCATGCAAGGTAGCAACGACTGCCGACAAAAATGCGGCTGGCAATGGACTGGCTGAAGCCCATTAGACTACACCTATGCCTAGTTCAAGTCAGCCATGACGACCTGCGCCTGAGAGACAAGCAGAATCGCTACTATTAGAGCCCGCGCTCAGTGTTGCTGCCTGCCTTGCGTGGGCGTTTGGTGCTGCTAAGCAGGTAAGATGAATTTAATGCGAATGCGCATAGATATCAAACAGCAGCAGAAATAACAACAATAGCAACCGAAAATAAGCAACACATAGCTAAAAAGGGGCTACATATACAATGGGCAGGTGCTAATAAGCATAAGCACTGGGTCTAGCCGTTCAGCGAGTCCATTGAGCTGCAGAATCATGACACTCGGCTGTGCCGTAAGCAACCAGCCCACGCCTGGCAACAAGAGTGCATGAAACGAGAAGAAAGAATTGTGATTATTTACCCGCCCAAAACCGTCAGCAGATTCAGGGTGGGCCGTGCTCACGACGCTAGCAAAACTGAAGCCTGGTGATAACGCCAACATTTACCCATCTGGCTACGATTAGTGCTGATAATAAGCCGTATTCGGCTCATAGGGCCTCGGTGCTTGCTGATCGGCATAATCAGCTGTGTAGTCTTGAGCGCCATACGAGCTATCGTCGGTGAAGTAGGAGTCGGTTGTGAGTCGTGCAATACGCTGGCGGTACCGGTGAAGACGCGCTGCTATCTCTGACCGCAGTGTCAAAAGCCGTCCCGAGTTGCCCTCGGCATTGGCAATCAGTATGCAGTACAGCGGAGCAAAGTTGAAGTGGATGAATTGGTGGGTGGTGCCCAACAATACGGTGCTCTCATGTCGACCCAGGCCTAGTTTTGTGGTCTGTGTAGAACACCAATGTGAATGAGCAGATGTCAGCAATAACAGAGGTTAGCTATATATTAGTGCCATCCAGTATTTGATTGGAATTGCTGCTAGTTATAGATACGTGTTCGTTCAATACAGCTGTCAAGCATGGCGTAAACGGGCACTTCTGTTGGAGAAAAAAGAGTCAAACGCATATATGCCAAATAGGTGAGCACTGAACATACGGATAGTCCAGTAAGCACCGCTGGGTGTTGCCCACTTGTGATAGACAAGGGCATTCCGCAATGCCCTGGTATGAAGCGGCCACTGCTCTGCTCTGTTCTGCTAGCACTGACCTTTTCCGAGGCCTGCGCAAAGGACGCGCTAAACGTTGGGGATTGCACGACAGCTTGGAGCTCGGGCTCATACTTGACGATAACTGGGACACCGTCACCGTCGCTTACCACCACGCCCTTGAGACACTCAAGCGAGGCCAAGAGCGATTCAAAGTACTGCTCCAGGGTCTGACCGGGCGGTTTGGCGGACGTCATGATTAGCTGAAAGGAGAACGCTATGGATGGGGCTTGTGTAAACAGAAGGAAGGAAACGACAGCGCGCTAAACGATTGCAAAGAGAAGGCAATGAGCTACTGACGTATGCACCGCTGAGCCGTGAGCAAATGGGCAGAGAATTGTTCATCGCTCTCGAATCACAAGAAAAGCTATAGCACAAGGTAACAGGCAGCAACAAAAGTGCCTCAGGCCATGGTGCATTCAAGACGCATCGACGCTTGAGCAATGGCGGTTACTCCAGGTGGCCTATTATTTCCTCGGCCTGGGGAAACGTGGTGTGAACCAGCTCGCGCGCGTGACCTTGGCGTCCACACTCGGGCAATAATGGGGAGTGATACCCCCGATGAAACAGGTGCTTTGGACTGTAGGGAGGCGTGGCTAGTGAAGGGGTAGAGGCAGGAACAAGCTGATATCATTTTTATTCAGGAGAGAGTGAAGCGGAGGGCAGCTTGGTATCGACCAATTGGGTATGCGATGATAGGTCTTGCATGAATAACTGTAATTCAGCCTGCGCGCAATGGAACGACATCCATCCCCTACCATAAAGTGCTCGATTGGCAGCCCTGCTGACTCCTTTCAGCTGGTGTGGGGGTGGCAACTGCTGGGATGCTTTCAGTTGGCCATCCGCCAAGTCAATACATGCCCAGCCCAAAACGGGACCACCTCCTCACGTTCATCAGCCTCGCCTTGACGTTTGGACACGAATTCGCACGACTGAGGAACCGTAAACAGGGCGCGAACATCTTCCGTCTTGCTCGCGCCATCGCCGGTGGGGATTCGCACCAAGCGCACCGTTGGGTAGGTAGGGGGCAGTGCATCGGCAGCGGGGTGCGCGGGGAGCTGGTAGAAGCGCCGGCCAAAATCGCAGGCAAACTCACGGAGCTTGTCCAGGGCACCAAATGACTCCAGGATGGTGGCGAGGTAGGGCATGACAAGGGGAGTGGTAAACACCCCAGCGCACGAAACCGGCTTTTCCTTTGCGCTTCGCGGGTGCGGTGCCGAGTCAGAACCCAAAAAGAACCGCGGGTGGCCTTCCTTGATCACCGCACGCAGCGCATCGCGGTCATGGGGAAACTTGGCAACGGGCTTGCAAAAATGGTGGTGATACCCGGCCCAGTTATCGATCACCAGCTGCAAATGGTGCACGGTGATGGTGCAGCCAACCGTGGAGCCAAGCGATTTGACCATATCGACAGCTTCCTTGGTAGTGGCATGTTCCAACACGATCCGCAGCTTAGGGAACGCTGTATGCAGCTCCTTGAGATGCGCAAGGAATTTTGCTTCGGCGTTGAGGATGCAAATGTCCTTGCTGGGGTCGCTGGGGACCTCACCGTGCAGGTTGAGCACCATTCCCACCTCTTCCATCGCCTTGAACACCGGGTAGTACGCCGTGTAGCTCTCAATGCCCGACTCGCTGTTGGTCGTCACGCCCCGTGGGTACGACTTGACGCCTACGATACCGGCCTTGGCCGCCTTGTGTATTTCTTCAGGGGTCAGCTCGGGCGACAGGTACAGGGACATTAAAAATGTCACGTCTGGAGCCTGCTCCAGCAGCTGCGCCTTGTAGGCCAGGGCCTGGTCGGTGGTTTTGATGGGCGGTATGAGGTTGGGCTGTGTAGCATCCCATTGCAGACCATAGTACCAACCAGTTAGAGTAGCGGTGGTTAGTCACGTCAGTTGGGTGTGGCTCAAGCGAATATTCGTGTGACCAGGCAGGTCAGCCTTCTGAATGCGATACAGGTGCGTTTGGGCTGTTGTGTCAAGTTCAGCAGAGCCTGTTCCTTTGGCTACTTACCATGACAAAGACCGTGTCGACCCCACCGCTTCGAATCGTGGGCGTCACTCCTTCCATCAGTATTCCTTGACGTAGGTGAACATGCATGTCGCTGGCATAGGGCAGCACCAATTCCTGCGGGGCGTTGGCCATGTTGACGTTGTAATTCGGCTGCTAACGGTGCACAATAGACGTTGAATGGTAGCTATGCAAGTTGAAAACGAAAATACACGACCGGGTTCCGCAGAAGACGCCGGCGTCTCACTTGCTACTGCGAACCTTTTTCAGCGCGCAAGGTAGCCTGAGGCGGTGGGAAGTTTTTGTCAGCTAAAATGTTTAAAAAAACACGAATAGTCCAACAAGCACGCCAAGTACCTTGGCCCGCTTGTGGTGGACGGGGTCATGTGGATCGGCTAGAGGCGTAGTGGAGTTTTACTTGGTGGTGAACACCAGTCCATGCGTTCTAGTTTTTCATCTCTCGAGCTTCTCACCCTTGTTAGTTTGGCTGAGTTCTACTCACATCGGCCTCGCAATTCTCAAAATGAACCCCAACGAGGACACCGAATGGAACGACATTCTTCGAGCAAAGGGCATTCTGCCCCCTAAAGAAGGCCCCACCGAAGACGACCTGTTCGAGGAATGGGACCAGGCTGTGCGCGAGGCCAACGAAAAGCACCTGAGCGACAAGGAACTTAGTGAGCTTGACGAACTGGAAGACGAGGAGGACGACCGAGTGCTGCAACAGTACCGGTAAGTGCCCCATAACCACCACATACCCATTATTGGTACAGCTCTGATTGACAGCGCTCGCGCATGGTGCTCTAGTATGTGCGCACACCGACAAGACAAGTGAAGGAGGTAATGGATCGAAATTACCTGCAATTGTTCCCCGTACTGAGCTAACGATCACGCTGTGTAAGCGCAAGGAGGAGCGGGGGTGGAGTTTCTTGGAATTCCCTTTTAGCGAAAAACGCTTGCGTGAGATGCAAGCCATGGCCGCACGGTCACAGTTTGGGGAACTACGCCATATTTCTGAACCCGAGTACCGCAAGGAAGTTACCGAAGCCAGTAACGATGTGTGGGTCATCGTGCATCTGTTCCGGGACAGTATTCCTGCCTGCAAGCTTATGAACAGCCACTTGGCCCAGCTGGCCGCTCGCTACCCGACTGTCAAATTCCTAAAGATTGTGTCGACCGACTGCATTCACAACTACCCGGACCGAAACCTGCCTACCCTGCTGATCTACGGGAAAGGTGATATGCAGCAGCAACTCGTTGGGCTGGCGCAACTGGGTGGAATGCAGATGAAAGTACAAGGCAAGTGTGTGGTACAAAGGCCTCTGGGGTGTTAGTTTTTGGCCAAGGGAAACAGAAGTGCCCTTGTCATTATTCCAAAGGCTCGGTCATACTGATACAACGTACTCATTTATTTAACCGTTTGTCGAGTGTCCTTGTGCTCAAAATTCTTCAATTCTGGGCACCTCTTGTTATTGCAATCATTGGACGAGGGCTTTCTAGATCTCGAGGCCTACTTGCGGCGATGCGGGGCGCTTGATCCCAATGACGCTCAAGGCACGATACAAGAAATGACAAAAGACCGGGACACTGACGATGAACTGTACTCAGACTAGCATAAGGCTGCTGCCTGTCGCTTGGTTATACCTGGCTGCTAACGCAAGGATAAACCATCAACCGTGCTCATACCCTTAATACAAAGTAACACCATTTTTACCTTGTTTCAAATTATTTTTTTGCCCATGGATTGGCCTTTAAGTTTTATCCATCAATAATAGTATCACACACAGTTATGAGTCGACAGTCTATGGATATAGCCATAGGTATAGTGCAGGGCCAAGCCCAGTAAATGATCACACACATGTTTTAGCACCATCGTAGCACGTAAAATAGAGACAAGAAATCAAAACACGCACACACACATATATATAGTAAAAGAAGACCAAAATTCAACACCCAACCCTTAGAGTGGGTATACACAATGTTTACGCCCACAGACCAACCAGCCCCATCCCAGCGGCTCCCAAGTACATCGTAACAATATACAGAAACTTGAGCCGCCCGGGCAAAGCCATAAACGAAGGGTGCGCAAACTCTTCTGCAATCAAGTTCACCAGCCCCGTGTAAATCAGCATGCCCGACGAGATTGCGTACAAGATACCCTGAATAATCAGGGTGGCTTCCGACCGCGCTCGGTACACCGATCGAATGGCCATACCCAACACCGCTCCCAAAGGCGTCGTACTGGCTACCACCACAGCATTGCACACTGGCTTCCATACGGAGTTGGAAGGCAGCTCAGCAATACGCGAGCCCAGCGCGATGCCTTCAAAGAACTGGTGGAAGCATAGGGCAATCAGGAGCGTCACAAACTCGGTGCCATCGGCCGTGCCCAGCGAAAGCCCCACAAATATGGAGTGCAGCGCAATTCCGAATTCGAGCATATAAGTGCTGATGCGGCGAGAGGTTGTAATTTCCCGGGCGTTTTCAGCGTCGCTGTGGCCCACTTTTTCGGCAAACGGTGCGGCCAGGGACGACTCGGAGGAACCGCGGTGGTGGCTGACCGTCGTGACCCACGTACCATCACCGTTGTTGGCCTTGCTATCCGAAGCCGTCTCGATCTGCGTGGGCGTGGACGACAAGGTCATGTGCGGTGGTGGCTGCTGGTGTTGGTGAGCTGGAGTATGTACAGGGCCGTGGGAGTGCGAATGACCCACCGAATACATATTGGCCAAAAACTCCACCAAATGAAAAAAGCACGCGGCCACCATGGTCACTACCCCCGCCAACGCATCATACTCACGGATGCCGCTGGGCAAGCATGGGTCGGTCAGATTGGCCTGAGCGTCGGGCAGCAAATGAATAAAGCCTGTGGCCAACACCACACCCGTGCCAAAGTGCTTGCCAATTTCCAGGACCATGGGCGGGATGCGAAGACGTGGGTACCGGGTGCCCGCAATAGGCGCTACAGCTCCGACTGCGCTCACTACCAATACCAGAACAATGGCCCAGATATGCAATGCCACATCGTATTCGCCGTCATCGTCTGCTCCAGCATCGCATTCCAGCGAACCCTCGTCCTGAGCGGCAACCACACCGATGGTAGCCATCGCCCAGACAGCTGGCACCATCCACATGGCAGTTGGGGAAGATGGTAGAGCTGCAAATGCCATCCTGGCTAACGTTTAATGTGTTTGCAATTAACACCGTTGAATGCCTTACTCTACGCAGGTTCAACCTTCCTATTTTGGGTTAGGACAGTAGCAAAAGCAAAGACCTGGTGGGTGTTTTGATGACGATCGTTCCTTTCTAGAGTTTTATCGGCTGTTGCGAATTGTTTTTTTTGTGGAGCAACACTCACGGAGTGACAGCAGCTGACTGGTCAAAGCTAACCACTATGCTTCACCCTGTCAACGAGTGGCTGCAACGCCAAAAGGCCAGGGAGTGAGCGCTGTCCGTGGGGGTATTAGCTGGTAGGAGTATGTAGAAGCGTCGGTAGCGGAACTAGAGTGGCCAGTTACGATACTGAATAAGCCCTAGTGAGTGATTGCGACGAGAGTACTCAAATCAGTAATAGTTGTAGGGAGTGCCGAATCGTACTATTAGTTCAGAATGGAAAGTGAGAACGAAAAAGAGAGAGAAAGGAGACAACAAACTACTAATGTAAGCTAAGTGCGGTATAGCAAGGGAATAAAAAGGATGTTGAAGGAGAGGTTAGAAAACGGCAGCCAAGATGGCGGTTGCAGTGCTTTAAAAAATCGCCAGGTAAAGGAGCAAAAGAAGGCTGATGCTCGGTTTAAACTGAACAAAGGGTGAATATCAAGCTGGCTGGGTGAATTAGAGAGGGGCCGGAGAAATGCCTATTTATAAGATGCTTGCACCTTTGTTCACCCATCCACTCACCACGCACAGCTAGCTGGCTGATACAAAGGGCAGAAGGTGCTACTTGTTATTCCGTTGATAGGATTTTTTTTTCATTTGTGTGTGCACGCAGAGTTCCCCACCTCAAGCACTCGATGAATGGGCCCATTGTATGCCTATGGCACTATCGAGCGCGCGCTCTCCTTTCCTCATTTTTTTGCATTACCACCCTCGGATCAACAGCTCCTTTCAGGTCTAGCTGTAATTGGGTGCCGTTAAGGGTGGTGGTGTCACGATGCCTTTTGGCTATTGGTGAGAAGGTCCCCACGGG